>MU912612.1:31508-43184 GCA_036418165.1 Cooperia oncophora
AGAAAGAACGAGTGTCACCAGGGGACATCGTTGTTGGGGAATCCCAAACAGGGGAGGGTCGTACTTGGCAGCCAGGAGAGGGGGTCGTATTTGGGCGGAGAGGAATTCATTTTTGATACTTGATCTTCGTGTTTACTTTGTGGCCGCCTTCTAGGAAAGGTGGTCGACTTTTCGTGGTTTTTCTGTTCCATGTATTTCATGCGTAGTATATGCACCCCCGCTCGACAGCAAAGTATTGAGGAAAAGTAGAAAATTTTTCTGGAAAAAAAAGCAGAAAGCTGGGGAAGAACTGCATGGTAGGGGGGAGGATAGTTTTGTTCCACAGCTTTTCCTGTTTCCCATGTTCTATTTACCCTCCCCCTCCTCCGCTTGACGGCTCTATTTGATGTGGTGGGACAGAGAGCCGGAGCGGGCGTCATATAAACCCCCAAACAAGAGCGGTGTAGTACGGACTCGATTAGAATCCCAAACCAATGGTATTCATCTCCCGCAGAGAAGAATGGAGCGGCAAGCAACCAGGCTGAGCGAAGCCAATGCAGTATGAAGCAGGATGCCCTGAGTAGATCTGCTTCTCTGCTCCTTTGGTATATAGGTCGACGAGAAGAGGTTCTGCCTTGCTCTCAATGGCACTCGCAATTGTCCGTTTGGTTACTCACTTGGCTTCGCGGAATCTCATTGGGCACTGCAGCATATCATATTCCACCGACAAATCTTTTCCATTGATTCCCAAGGATCTAACACGGATCTTCATCGATAAGTGGTCCTTGACAGCTGGTCCAAGGGTAGCAATCCTGTTCCACCTCGAAAGCCTTCTGATGATCGGCTGTTTGAAGGGAGATGAGTTGGCCAGTTAGAATTCGATATTAGGTAACGGATAGGATTGACCGAATCCAACAGAAGCGGACACCGACAAAAATAAGTTTTTATCGTAGACTAAGCACAGAATAACACAATAACGTGAAAGATAGAAACTGTGTGCGATAAGCAACTACTACGAATTGATCCAACAGGCTTATATAGTGGGCGCCGAAATTTCTAGAAAGGGGCGTCCTACGAGATCGATGTATTGCAGATCGATGTATTGGATACCACTAGCCCGCGTGCGCTTGACTCAAAAGGAGATCTTGCCGCGAAGCCGCTGCTCCGCACTGAATAGCCTGTGAAGGGCAATACAAGAACAATGAACAACTTCACGTTATTAATTCCATACTCAACAGGACGGCACCTTAATGGTCGCAATGGCTGGAATATGTTAACTGTTGATTGCCTTGCAGTCTAGCACGTTGCTTCGTTGGCTCCTCCGTGTCAAGGTGTAGTTGATCTGGGTCTTACGTCTCCCACTATAGCACATCAGTAAGCGGGTTTTTCTCCTCCGGAAGGAAGGAAATTATTATGATCAGATCTAGTGACTCGGCGAACTCCAATATGCGTATGCCATCATCATTCCTTGTGCCGTAGGCGAATCGTCCTTGGGTGTCTTCGAACTGGTAGTTGCTTGCGCCTACATGTCCACCGAAATCACCCACGATGTTCAGGTGCAACAAATGGAAGCGCGGATGCTTCGTCGGCAAGCTGCTCCCAGAACGTATTTTTGTCGGCAGTGAGGCAAATTTCCTTGCGGAGCGTAGATGCACATAATATGAGGTGGCCCTTTTGCCGAAAATCACAGTAATTCTCATGATGCGGTCGGAAACCCGTTGTACATCTTGAACTGCATGCTCTAGCCTCTGTAACACTGCAATGGCGCTACCGCTGACTTTGGATCGCTCTACGTTATTGTAGAAGTTGAATCCTCCGGTACCTTCTCGTCTTAGCGCCAACCCATTTCGTTTCTTGAAGCGCGCAGATGTCGATGTTCCTTTCCGTCAGCATGTCCGTCAGTTCGGCAGAGCGGCCGGTCAGGGTGCCGATGTTAAGTATGGCGATCCTGATGGTTTCGCGTTAGACCTTCACGGAGGACTTCTTAGCTCGTGTGTCCATTACGGTGGACGTCCTAGTTTGGAGCATTACGGTGGGCAACATAGCTCTGATCGGGATACATGAAAAGTCATTGATCATTTCTGTGCAGAATTTGAATAAACCTCCTGAGTGAAGTTTTGCAATGCTTCTATCCTCAGGAGGCACGCTCCGCGTTAGCTGGCCGAAGCCACCACCCCCATGCCACGTTGAGGCCGCGGATAGGTTTTATGGGGGTCAGGGGTTCTTCACATGGATAGTTCTTTCATTGTTGGAGCTGAACAACATTTGGGCATCGCTGCACCCTCACTTCAGAGAAGGCCCTGCGCTTACAACCTTTCACTTAAGGTCAATTACGACCTGTTCTGATCATCATGACGATGTCATGCCCTGGTTCCGCTACTATGGAGTCCGTGGTTCGACCATGAAAACAGAACCGCTATATTTTCCAGACATTCTGAAGCGCTCTGTCGCACCTTTTGTATTCATGAGTGCTCTCCTGCATCAAGTTGACGTGTTGCTGTAAATATTGTTTATTTGACTTATGGCTCCATTTTTCAGATGCTGGTTGATGAAGAGATCAACAGATATGAAGGGAACGGAAGCGTAAGTTCGACAAACGAAGTCACGGAGGTAGTTTCTATTTCACTTAAATGACAGTATTTTTCGGCCGCAAGGGATTTTTGTTTGAGGGTGTGATGTACTCCACGCCAGTGACGCATGTTGAACATGTTGCTCCGGTGAGTTATCACGAAGGTCCAGAATGCCTTTCAAATGTTCCCACACCGATAATCGTTTCCTTTTCCCGCAGCAATGCTTCATATCCCAGAAGAAAGAGCGAGTGTCACCAGGGGATATCGTTGTTGGGGAATCTCCAAACAGGGGAGGGTCGTACTTGGCAGCCAGGAGAGGGGGTCGTATTTGGGCGGAGAGGAATTCATTTTTGATACTTGATCTTCGTGTTTACTTTGTGGCCGCCTTCTAGGAAAGGTGTCGACTTTTCGTGGTTTTTCTGTTCCATGTATTTCATGCGTAGTATATGCACCCCCGCTCGACAGCAAAGTATTGAGGAAAAGTAGAAAATTTTTCTGGAAAAAAAGCAGAAAGCTGGGGAAGAACTGCATGGTAGGGGGGGAGGATAGTTTTGTTCCACAGCTTTTCCTGTTTCCCATGTTCTATTTACCCTCCCCCTCCTCCGCTTGACGGCTCTATTTGATGTGGTGGGACAGAGAGCCGGAGCGGGCGCCATATAAACCCCCAAACAAGAGCGGTGTAGTACGGACTCGATTAGAATCCCAAACCAATGATGTGCCTTGAGCGGGACTGCATGCTTCGTTCGAGCGTGTCTGGGACTGCGATCCTTGTTCGTTATTGCCGTGTAGTCTTTATCGTGGATTTGTCATACATTTCTGTGGTCAGAGAACATTTGACCAGTAATGAAATATCCAATGGGAAGGAGCAATCTACATCATGCTCAACTAAAGCGCGCAGCATTTTTAATAAGCACGCTTGAATTCTCGACACTTGTGGAAATATTGAATGCTTTCTATATTATATAGGTATTTATTTATTTATATCGGGTATTTATCTCCCGTCGAGAGGAATGAAGGGAGAAGCAATCAGGCTGAGCGAAGCTAAAGCAGTACCTACTGTAGCTAAGGCTAAACGATTTCTCCGTCTCGGACACTGCGGGCCCCCACCCGGCAGTCGACAAAGTGGCGCTTCACCGCCTGCGCCTGGGTAGAGATTGTTGTTTCACAATTACAGGATATGAGTATGGTATGGGATGTTATTTGAGGCATTGTACGTCCCATTCCACCTTGAAACCTTTGGGCGTTATTGATCTAGCAAATGTGACTGGTTACACTGTACAGCAGTGTAGGGGGCATTGAAGGAGGACTGCAAGAGCAGGGGCCCTACTGAGATACACTTAGGATTTTGTGGTCGCGCTGTTCATGGAACCAGGACCAGACGCGGATCAGTCACCGCAGTACTCTGGGATGCATCATCTCCCGAAAAACTGCCGCAGGAACCTCGGAGCAGAATGTAGCGTATTAGTGAATTGGCGTTCACCTTAGGCTACGGCATCCAATGCGGGATCAGTAGGGATCAGATTTTCGTGCCTTTAATGATAGACTAGTACTTTGCGCCGTTTGCCAGTAACCTTCTTCGGACAAGCTCTGACAGCTCGATTGCGCGGTCAGAAGTGCTCATTTGACAACATTGCAAGGGAAATCGATCGCCCTGGACTGGACTGCGAGAATTCGGTCGCAGTTATGTACGTCGAAGCTGCCTCTTACGTGTAATATCTAGGTCACCAAAAATTACATGGGAGAGTGGAACATCCCTTTGCAAGGAAAAAATGGCAATATACAGGGGAGGATAGGGACAAAAAAAGACACTTCGACCGAGTCACATATCAGCAAAGTTTTCGCTGCCCAGACAGAGGACGTGGATACGAGTACCAGGGCGGAAGATACCCAAGATGTTCCTCGATAAGCAGGAGCTGGCTCTCGCCCATCACCTTCATGTACACCAAAATATGAAGTCATCTCCAGTCGCAGCCTGACTGGAGAAGACCTTTGGAATTCATGTCACCTCCAAACAGCTGCGAAACTTCTAGTATGGAGTCACCCATGGATAGCTACCTGGAGACCAGTACTCTCGATCTGGAAGACCTCCAACATCGAGCAGCTCCGACAACGTCGCCACGGTCTAGGACATCATCTTCACCGCAGTCGCCAAGGCGCGGGTTGATGGTATGGACCGGACGTACCTGGAATGGAAGACCGATATTTTCTTCGTGGACCCCGAGGTGAGCGCTGGCGGTTACATCGAGCAACTCGAGAAGAATATCCCCACATGTCGTCGCCCGTACCTTCTTGGAAACTTTGTACTGCTACAGGATTGGGTGACACCACATGGAATCGAAGGGCGTTGGAAAAACTCTCGCCTACTTGGAATGGAAGGGCGTTGAGTACCTGAAGAAGATGGAATATCTAAGCAGGTCATCCTGACTAAACCCCTCAATTACCTGGTTCGGGCGGAGTTCAATAGGGTGGTCTACAGTGGCGGAGAAATCAAGGATCTCGCGGTCGCATGGCAGAATCTTTCGATGGCTCCTGCAGAAGGCTATGGCGGAGTATCATGATAGTATTTGAATATGCTCTTTAATATGGTGGTAGAAATGTCCGATAAGAATTCAATAAAGTGTAACTTATAGCGCCTCGAAAGTCAAGAAAGAAAAGTGTCTTTTTTTGCCCCCCTCCTCCCCCCCCCTGTATATCCTTTACCGCTCCATCCAGAACTGAGCCATTTTCTGACCGACCTTTTTCTTCTTACAAGGGAGGTGTTTCAGGTCATGGCGCGCTTTTTGGAAATGGTTTGTTGCTTGTTGTAGGGGTCCATACAAGGATCACAAAAATGGGTTTCATTTTTGCTATGCGTTTCTGGGTAGGTCAAAAGTGAAAAGAATTTGACAGGAATGGGCGGTTTTAACAATGTTAATGGGCTCCGTTCTGCTTGTAACTTCGAGCATGCATAGTTTATGAGGTGGTCACTAATTAGGCCTCAAAATAGATTCGATTAAAGTCAAAATGTAAGTATCATGTGGTAACACACTTGGCATGCACGACGCAAGAGTGATGTTTTTGTCAGCGCTCCCTTCATGACCATTGCTGGCGGATCGGATGGCGTAGCGGATAGCACGATGGATTCTGGATGGACAATGCGGGACTCGGTTCGGATCCTCATTGCGGCAACAGTTTTGCATCTGTATCAACGCAACGAGACGTGAACATTTCCGGAAACAAGGTTCAAATAAGTCAAATATATGCCATTTGAAGGCATATACTTGTGGCCACATTGTGGCCTGAAAGCGTGCTTGTGCTGCCCCTCGTAGCTCATGTCAGAAGGGTTATTGCAATGAAATACCATCACATTTATGTTCAGCGGGTTGGATTACCCCTGGGGACTAATTTCTAGCCAAATCTGACGTTTCGACCTAACTTGGAAAATGTGGGCCATTCTATGGACAATTAGCAGCAGGCTGGGGTCCACCCACCATGACTGGTCTTGGGATGGAATTTTCTACCGGTAATCAGGAAAATGATGCAGGCGGCACGAACAAGTGAGCCAGGTATTGTTCTTTGCGAAAAGACATGACTGAAGGGTTATTTCAGTGCAAAGACCAGTCATCACCAGTATGCTAGTCGGAGTATTGGCTATCATCCAGGCGTGACCATCTCTACCCCATTTTTTCGAAGTTGAGTCAGAACCTCGGATTTCCTCAAGGTGGCGTTTCTAGGGGTTGTTTGACCCCCTGAACACGAATATGATATCTATTTCGCACGGAGAGAGCTGTGAGTCGCGCTACAGGTGCAAATTCACTGCGCCAGCCCACCCGCAAGAAGAAAAACAGTGAAGGAAAACCTCCATAACTCCGCTCAGAGAATCGTTCCGCAAATTTTGAAGGTAGTTTCGAGTTCACTGTGTTAAGACGAGTACAATGATATGCACTCACTGCAAATGGCCAGGTTGTCCTGGTGGCCTTTCCTGGATGACACCTTACAAACCAGCAGTTGTGTGGAGAACCTTGTTTCCGGAAATGTTCACGTCTCGTTGCGTTGATACAGATGCAAAACTGTTGCTGCAATGAGGATCCGAACAGCCGCATTGTCGTGCCATCCAGAATCCATCGTGCTATCCGCTACGCCATCCGATCCGCCAGCAATGGTCATGAAGGGAGCGCTGACAAAAACATCACTCTTGCGTCGGTGCATGCCAAGTGTGTTACCACATGATACTTACATTTTGACTTTAATCGAATCTATTTTGAGGCCTAATTAGTGACCACCTCATAAACTATGCATGCTCGAAGTTACAAGCAGAACGGAGCCCATTAACATTGTTAAAACCGCCCATTCCTGTCAAATTCTTTTCACTCAGTTTTGACCTACCCAGAAACGCATAGCAAAAATGAAACCCATTTTTGTGATCCTTGTATGGACCCCTACAACAAGCAACAAACCATTTCCAAAAAGCGCGCCATGACCTGAAACACCTCCCTTGTTAGATGGATTTTGCTCAAATGCTGTCTCCTGGGTATTTTGACCTCCTGAATAAGAATAAGACATTCGCTCAGTCTGAAACTTCCTGGCACCCTTGCCACAGGCGTCAGTGATTTGGCGCCAGCACCTGTAGCGCGGACGCCAGGATGTTTCAGGCAGAGCGGATATGATATTCGTGTTCAGGAGGTCAGACTACCCCTGAGAACAAGTTTTCAGCGAATTTGGTGATTTAAGGTATTTTGGCGCCGGCGCCTGTGGCGCAGGGCGCCAGGAGTTTCGTGCCTAGCGGATGTGATATTCGTGTTCAGGAGGTCAAACTACCCCAAGGCAGAAATTTTCTGTCAGTTCTGCCAACGCAAAAAAGCCGGTCAAAAGCAGGCCTATATTCGGAAGATGGGGGCAGTGAAGAGTAAATAGTGCCAAAAAAAACTGGTTCATTAGGTGGTAATACCTTATCTGCCTTGTTCGCTATTGCTTCGACATCTTCTGGTGAAATATTTACTTTTTTTTCGGCTTGAGTTCTGAGTCAGGGGCATAGTCGTCTATATGCCCGATGGCACTTGATATTAGGTTCAGTGTATACTGCACAGTTTGCATGGTTTTTATGATTGTCTGTTCTCCGTTGATTTGGATGAGATTGTCTACAGCATGGAATGTGGAGCCAGCTAAAACGAGAGCCTTCGCTTTTAAAGGGTCAAAACTCGCCCAACCCTAGAGAAGCTTCCAATTTTGACCTCTAAGGAGTGACCAGAGACCCCATGTGTTTACTAGGAAGCCAGCCAAAGACGAACTCTGCACTCCTTTCCGAGGGCAGCTCCTTCGATTAACAAAGGTGAATGGGTCTGCAGCTGCAATAGTGTCTGCTCTCCTCCCAGGAGTGAACTGTAACTGGGCTGGAGGGTAGTGACACGCAATAACCATGACCATACCGCCTCACTATCCTCATTGCGCAGCGAATCCGAGTATGCAAGATCCCAGACCGAATTTCACCTTCTACTGAATAGGTTTGCGTGAGAATAAGCGCAACAGAAATCAGAATGGGCTTGCAAAGGGCATGCGGCACAAAGACTCCCGTTTCGCGCGTTTGTGTATTGCACGCAATTCACGCGCGGAGACGCAGGAAGTGTAAACGGGACTCGTCGCAAAAAAGAAGCCGCGGCGTTCAATGTGGTAAGGCTAAAAGTCGGGGTAAAACGTCATTATTCGGAACGAAAATTGTGTGAGGGTGTACATTATCGCCGTCATGGAACATATCCAAAGAGTAGAACATTGCAGACGCACTCGGCAATCGTTTGCTATTATACTGTCTTTGTTATACATACTTGAGCTTGCCTGGCTGTGCTGTACAAAATGGACTGCGCTTACGAAAGTCGATATGAGATTTGATTCCAGGACCGCGTGGTCATAGGTAGCAATTTGGCCGCACCCTTTCTTCTTTATGCCTCTTTCTTCTAAGGTTGTTTTCTCGATGGACCACACGTGAAATGGGGTCATTCCACTAATCCGAAACAGCATTTGAGGAATTTAGCGTTTGCGAAAGTGATGCTACGTTTCTTTAGGCTGCATTCATACTTTGCGGCAGGAGACGCTAGTGTTTCCTGCGTTCAGCAGCGACAGTGAAAGGATAGATATCAATCTATCGTTTGCCAGCGGCATTACGCTACTGTTACGCCAGTGGTAAGCTAGCTACGCTAGTGTCGCGAGGGCAAGGAAAGTATTGGTATCAATTTAGCGTTTCACCCATGTTTCACTGGCGTTGCAGCAGCGGCAAGTAGAGACTAAGGGGGAGTAGGGAGTAGCGAACAGCTCAATTAGGAGTGCTGTAAAATTGCGGAGTGTGTAGCCGCATCGCATTACTGGACTATAGCGTTCGCTAAATTGGCTGGATTACATAATGCAATGGTTGAATAGGAGCACAGATGCAAAGCATGAGATTGCGTGGCTTCATTAGAATGAGCATGTAACAGTCCTCATCATTGCGGACCGGTGGGGCGTGTCAGCCAGAAGGAGTGCGCACACTGTTGAAGCCGTTCTCAGCCTTTTTGTTGCAACGCGTATGCGACAAAAAGTGGTAGAAAACGAGTAATACGAAGGATATTATACAGTAATGCACTTGTTCGCTTCAAAAACTGGTGCAGAACGACTTTGCCAAACCGCACCAAATGCAGCCGCACTGCCACGCCCCACCGGTCCGCAATGATGAGGACTGTATATGTCACATATTCGGCCAGAGAACAATCATGCGGATTACTGAAAATTCCCTTGTGGAACAGTCTCTAGCAGATCAGCCAAAAAAGGATATGGTGCCTGCGGAAGACAAGCGTTTTCACAGTTCACTTCTGTTCCGGTGCGACAATGTGAGAACATACCGTTCCAACGGCCGTACCACATAATTACGCAGTTTAACCAATTGAGTGCACGGTATTGTATAGAAGTGCAGCGCTCCTACTTTTCCATAGTCTGTATCAGGGTACAGCATCGTTGTGCGAAACCCATAGGGGGGTCGTACTTGGCCGCTGGGGAGGGGGGGGGGTCGTAATCTCAAGGGTCACTCAGAGCCGAGCAATGCTTCGACATTTCAGTTGATAGTGGGAGTGGAGCTATGGAAGTCAAGATGTTAAAAAATGAAGTTTATTATGAGTGTATTCTTTACAGCTTTAAATGCTACGTTTAACAGCCCTCTTTTCATGGGAAATCCCCAAGAATGGGTTCGTACTTGGCCGCGGGGGACGTGGGGAGTATCGCAAAAGTAGGCTCGCTAGGCATCAAACAGTACAAAGGTGTCATTGCTAAGGGTAATGGAACGGACGGAAAGCTTCAGAAGACCCGGATGTAAATAGGAATACAAAATAATAAAAGATTTATTAGCAATATAGCAAGAATAAATAAATAAATAAGTGTCAGTTTATAGCATGAACTCGTACGTAGATGTACGTCTCAAACAGATTCGTGCGTGTTGTCCTTTACAAACCCTAAACAAACATCTGCTTGCATGGATAAAAGCACCTGAAATTAGAATTTACACCTTTATGATTTATGATTTATGATTTATTATCGGCAAACTAGTTACAATGGTCGAGATAAATAACAGTGTATGAGGAAAAAAAAAACTCCGATAAGGTGAAAAAACACTCATGGTAATACAAGACCTATAGCTGCAAGCAATGAGTGGAGAGGTAGTCAGCGCAGAAGGGCAGTGGGCCGCCAACACTGCAAGTCCATAGATGCTCTTGTAGGAACTCCGGATACCAACTTAGTAGGTCCGCCAACTTTGCTGACTTAGCTGAGATCCAACTCCACCTGCCGCAGATTGATGAAAAAATCCAGTGGCATGAGGATGTACATTAAACAGGCAAAATACAAATACCACAAGCTATGAGCTGAAAAATATAATTCAGATAAGGATACAAAAAGAATTTTGAAACATTCATATCCACCGCGAAATCGCTTCTCGATCAGTTTAAGTTTAGTATGGTTTAGTTTCTGTCCTCAGAACCAGCCCTGAGATATCATAATTCGCCTGACTTTGTTCCTGAAGGCCTTAGAGGAGCTCGAGTTAACAACATCAACCGGTAAATCGTTCCAGAAAGTAATAACTCTTTGTGTAAAAGAATTTCGAAACTCAGTTGATCTTGTTTTCTCTCTCATTATCCTAAAGTTGTGACCCCTAGTACGGCCAATTGTTGAAGATTTTGTAAACAAGAGGTCGAAATCCAAATCTATAGAGCCAACACTAAGCTTGTAAACAAAGTCGTAGTCGTATAGCTTTCTTCTCATCTCAAGAGAGTCTTCTCCCAGATATTTGAGCCTGTCTTTATACGAAATGTGAAACATGCCTCCACGGGCGAAAATTTTCTCAGTAAATTTGGACTGAACGCTCTCAATAAGTTCAACCATATGACGAGTATGAGGGCTCCATAACATGGGACAATACTCAAGGGTGGGGCGCACATATGCAGCAAAAAGCTGAAACAAAGTTTTCATATTTCGCGACGAGAATGCTCTTAAGATGTAATTCGCCCTGCATTGTGCCATATGCACTGCTTTGGTAATATAATCATTGAAAAGATAGAGACTTGGAATATAAAATGCCCAAGTCCTTGATTGCATCCGGTTCCTTTAGCTCAACACCCTCGAATGAAAATTTGGGAGACGAGGGGCAGTTGGAACCCAGTCGGAGGGCAACCGTTTTCTCCGGAGAAACTGCAAGTCCCCATTTTTTAGCCCAATCTGCTATGGCATCAATAGCAGCTTGCATTAGGACAGGTTCCCCTGTGCAGTACACCTTGACATCGTCCGCATACATGGAACATTGCACACCTGATGGAATACATCCTGGCAAATCATTAATGTACATAATAAACATCAGTGGACCTAAACAAGATCCTTGAGGAACACCACTCTCCGTTCGGTATAATCTAGAGCAAGTTCCGTTAATCACAACCCTCTGATGCCTATCAGAAAGAAACGCCTTCAAAAAATCGAAAAGACATCCCGTAAGTCCAAAGCTTTTTAATTTGGAAAACAAGTGACATAAAGGAATGGAATCAAAGGCTTTGGAGAAATCTATGTAGACAGCGAATATAGATTCTTTTCTGTCAATGGTGTGCTGCCAAGCTGGGACACTAGAGAGCAGCGCAGGTTGATGGTA
>MU912613.1:0-20939 GCA_036418165.1 Cooperia oncophora
TCAGGTTAGCCAATGTTTCGCCGGTGTTAGAATGAAAAATAGTGAGAAACTTCGAAGCATCATCGTGAGGCACGTAGGATTTCGTAAACCATCAGCAGATCGGACCTTTTCCATCTACATTCAAGAGATTTGGAACTTAACTGTTTCGCTCATTTCCAGAAGGTATATCGGAGTAATTCAAATGGAAGCAGCGAAGCATGAGCCCACAAGTGAAATTCTTCTGGACACCCTCTAAAGCGTTAACATCCTTCTTAATGTAAAAACCGCGGATTTTTTCTATATCCGCCATAAAACCTTTTCCAGTTGTTGACCGCTTTCGCTCCAGGGCGGTTTCTTGGAAAAACTAGGAAAAGAAGTTGAAAAAACATTAAAAGACGCTGGCTGGGATAGGAAAGAAGGTCGTACCAGAGGAGAACATGTGGAGTGGGGAGTCCTACCGATACCGCCATTTCAAGCATCACTTGTGTACCCTAAAATTCTCCGTGATCACAAGGCGCCCAAGCGCCCTAGTAAGCGAACTCAAACTCTTTTTCAGGCTAGTTGGCTAGTTTGGGTGAGCACTGATGTATTAGTGACGCTAAAACCACTTTCTTGCCATGTTCGCGCAAGAAGCAAAAAAGTTAAGCTCAGCAGGGATCCGTTTTCACTTTGACTTGTATTGTTTTCGATGCAGTGTCGACGCAGGCCTCATTTGCTATCAGGGCACAGCATTCGATGGGGATTTTGGTCGAGCCTGTACGACCCCCCCCCTATACCTAAACTTATGAAGTTTCTTCCCCCCTCCCCCCCCCCCCGAGGAGGAAGAAACTTCATAAGTTTATGTATAAGTAAGCGCGAAAAATGGAAAAAGTAACAATCCTGAATGAGGCCCCCCTCATTTCTATCCTGATTCAGAAAAGAGAATAGAAAAGAAAGGCCATTAGGTTTCACCCACCTTTCCTCGAGTCAAAACAAACTCTGGTACCTGAATCAATTGCAATTAAAAGAAAAAAAACAGGAAATCAAGCCAATTCCTCCTAAGAGCACTCTGAGCGGTCCAAGCAAAATTGCTGGGGCGAGTAAACTAGAAGAAGATAAATATTCGATATTCGAGTAAACCGAGAAGAAGATAAGTAATCGATATTCGAGTAAACCGAGCAGGGCACAGCGTTCGATGGGGATTCCCTATGGGGGGGGTCGTATTTGGCCGCCAAAAGGGGGGTCGTATTTGGGCTGGGAAAAATTTATTTTTATAGTTGATTTTTCTCGCTTTGCGGACGTTTTGGAGGGGGGGGTCGTATTTGGTCATTGTTGGGAGGGGGGGGGGTCGTATTGTATTTCTGTTGCCCCCCCCCCCGCTCGACAACTTTTTCGCCGAGTATAAACCACAACCACAGTCAGCCAATCCAGGTAGTAAGCATGCGACGTACATCGTACGAGCATGGGGGGGGGGTCGTACCAGCCCCTGAAAAAAGGGGGGGGTCGTAAAAGCTCGACCAAAATCCCCATCGAATGCTGTGCCCTGAAACCGAGAAGAAGATAAACACGAAAGAGTAAATACGAACGAGAGCAAACCAGCCGAAATCAGCTGATTAAAGGCCGAGGTACCGGGGAGGGATTCTGGGCAGGACCTCCAGCCGCAAGGTGGTTTGATTGGAGCGCGAGTTTTCAGGAAAGTGGGGTGTCTTTGAAGGACCATAACTTCCGTAATAGCGGACCTTTGGGAAAAAGAAGAACGCAGTGGTATGGAGAAAGATTTTATCTTTCCAAAACATACTAACATGTACATAAAGATCGCCGATTTCATGTAGAAATTTGCGTTGGGGAGTATTTAGGGAGTTCATTTTTTGGATAGTTTGCAGCGCGAGTTTTACAGGTTTGAACCGAGATATTTCCCTTGAACCTCAATAGTTTGGAATCTGAAACCAGTATCGAAGTCTGGAATTTCTGAAGTCTCCGGGATTCATGAGATAATTGCGTTGGGGATTATTTGGGGAACACTCCGAACTGTTCGAAAGTCCGTTTTCTGTGTACGGTTTCAAGCGAGCGTGTTCGAATAGCCAGAAATACATGTAGAACGTATCCTGTGGTGGAGCAGGAGCAGGATGTGGTTTGTTTAGCGCCAATCATGCTAACTTTGGATGCGCCGCGCATTGAGGTCCGCGCAGAGGTGATGGGATGGTGATATGTTTGAGCGTAATGTCTGTCCACGCGAGCAAATGTGTCTATAGGATTCAGGGAGGTCCATGGCGAACCTGTGCACTTGTTTACAGTGTTTTCCGTTGCGTATGATGGAGCGTGTCCCTGTCGACCCCCGTGCTTCGCCAATTGCTGATTCCGATAAAGGAGACCAACTGCTGGAAAACGTCGGGATACGACGATATGGTAGTCCTGTGCGTTTGTCCGCAAAAACAGGTGGACAGAAAATCTGCGCTCCGAATATTCCACCGCGCGCACACGCTGCGGCCCAAGTCCCATGGTTTTGCGCGATTAGCTGCCAAGGCGCGTTGCGGACACGCCAAATCATCCGCAGGCGAAATCAGGTATATTGATGTTGTCTACGGTTGTTTAGTCACTTACGAGATGATGTCGACTTTTTATTTCCAGTTATTTCAGATTAGTTTGATGAATGAAAGTTTTGTACTATTTTTTACATATCCGAGTTCTCTACAAAGCAAGCTTCGCTGTACAGTACTCAGCACACTGACGCTCGTTACTGGCTACCGCACTCATTACGACCCCCCCCCCCCTCTCCTAGCGGCCAAATACGACCCCCCCCCTGTTGGGGATTCCCCAGCCAACTAAGTGCCCTGAGTGTGACTCAATCTCCTTCCTCACCAAAATCGATAAGAACTTGAGCCCAAACAAATTTGATTTCGGAAAGATGCTGAGCTATAATCAAAAGTTCAGGCCCAGACCGACTTGAACCCGCATTCCTGGCTAAACGAGCGGCTTGCCACTATGATTTATAATAACACTGCGGCGGCGCTTCTCGTATGATCTTCTGCAGCACATATCAGCACTTTAGTCTTGTCTTGATTCGAACTCAGTTGTTCATTCGATTCGGATGAGAAAGGGTTCACCTACTTCCGAGCTCAGCCTTAGCAGAGCACTAAATTGCACTAGTCACTAGTGTCGCATATTGTGTCGCAAGTGACGCATTTACAGCAGCGCACCAGTTCAACTATGCATGGCTGTATTCAATTCAAAACTGTTTGTCATACCTTCACGAATTGGTCTGTTGCAAAAGCCTTGTGCGTGCATAGCCTTACGGCGAAGTTAACACGTCCGTACGTGTTCTCTACAACAGAGTGACCCTCCAAGTGACCGAAGCGCAAGTTTTTTCATCCAGCAGCACCTTGTGCTCGTTCGAAATGCGTCTACCGTGAAGTCTGTTTCGCAACAGTCATGTTTTATGTTATTGTTGGGCAGCGCTCACAACTATCAACCATGCAACTCATGACGGGCCGCTTTGGCGGCTAGTACCGATCGATACCACAGTGGATGGGTGGGCCCCCCCATACTCTTTCAATCCACGAACGATACCGATTGATAGCCGTATCCGTGTTCGCATGTACAGGATTGGAGCGCTGTTGCTGTCGCAGCTGTAGTGTTAGTCGCTGCTGGTCGACTCGCGCTACAGCGCTTTTCTGTGCGTCGTCGCAAAGTCTGAACGCCGCCCATAACGCTGTCGCCTGCGTACGCACGAGTACGTCAAATTTCCAGTGTCAGCGTCATATTCTAATTGTATCATCAGAGTGGGTACAATGTATATTTTTTGTTATTGTGACATTGCGTATTGTTAACTAAAAATGTTGCGGTAGTCGCGCGCAGAAAGTTCAGGATATTTCAAAACGAAATTTTTCATTTTTGATCGACTGTTGTGGTAGTGCGCAATGGTGAAAACAATAGGAATTGTACGATCCAGGTAAATTGAGACAACATATTATTCACCCAATTAGAAGAAGAAGTAGACATATGTAGAAAAACTACTACAAAAACAGCAATGATTCGTTTCATCCCCCGTTCCACCCAACAACCTGTTTAAACCCCCTCCCTACGGCCTTCCCGGCTTTCATGAAAAGCTCCCCTACCTTCGTCCCGACTTTCGCCACAGCCCTCCCTACGGCCTGTCCGGCAGAAACCACACCTTGCTTTATCTTCGAAAATGTGTCCGAGATCTCATTGCCGATTGAAATATTACTATTATTATTGAGAACGTTATTATTATTGAGAACGTTATTATTATTGAGAACGTTTTGAATGTTAATGATGTTGATAAAAGTATGCCGCTTTTTTCCTTTTCCTCTCATCGAAAGTAATCTGAAACATCGATCCTCAGACGGGAAACGAAGAGGATCTGCTCAGATCCTGAGCCCAACATGGATTTGACGCGACACTTGGAAAGAGAGGATAATTTTCACGATCAGTGCTCACTAAGCAGTTAAATTTGTACTTGTTTGTAAGGTACTGTTTTTGATGTCAGCAACACAGTGCACGGTTACCCTAATGTACGGAGCGTCCCCACATTGAGTGCTCATGTCAGCAATCGAATAAAACGTGCCATTCTCGCTACGCGAACGGACGGGTAAATGATGTGAGAGGGTAGGCAAGCAGAGAGCTCCCAACCCTAGCGCTGATGCTCCTCCTTCCAATTGCCGAGTTCATTCGATTTCGCGTCTTCCGGTTGGGCACGATTTCGTGCCTACCCCAATCTTAAGCAAGTACTGCTAGAGACGGTAGATCATGACCAAATACAAAATTCTTAGAGTTCTGGATTACAGTAGCTGTCACTAAGTGCTAAATCTCTGTATGGGTGGAAGCACGTGTTCAAGGAGGAGAGCCCAAATGTTCTTAAGAGGTTGGGCACGTTTACGTTCAACAGCAGCACCACCTTATTTCATAAGGCCATGTGCACCTTATGAGAGGTGAGACGACTACCTACCCGTCTCACCTCTCATAAGGTGCACATGAAAAAAATGAGTACTTTTAATATTTGACTCTATTACTTACGTTGCATTGCATGTGCCGTTACCACAATCACCGAAATAGTGCCTAAATGGTTGTGACTAATAATTCTATTATACAATAATATAGTTATTACGTGATTAATATCGTCTGAGACGACCTCCTACCGAAATATATAAGGCAAACAAAGGAGTTCGTTCATTTACTCACGGATTTATCTCGCTATCATTGTGATGGACAGTGCCATTAGTACTGGTTAGCCTGAAGGAGATCTCGTAAGCTTTTCTGATTTTACTATGCTTTACTGATTGCTGAGAGAATGTACAAATGAAGGGCGCATTTCGGCTTGGGTGGGGCGGGAGTGGCACCAAATAATGCTCAGCGAAGTTTTCACAGAATAGTGCTGTGAAGACCACTAAGTCTCGGTAATTGAAGTGAAGCACTTGTATCACTTCGCAGCTTCATAGGAATTTACAGATTCGTTACTTAGAGGCAGTTATCACGATAAATCCTCCAAGACGAGTAGGACTAATACGCCTGGCAGGACGGAATTCCGCGACCCTGAGCAGGCGCTGCATAATGCCTTTTCCAAGGAAGGTGCCCTTATAAGGGCCCTATCAAGCCACAACATTCTGACTCAAACGCCCACCATCCCCGCCTTCCCCCCCCCCCGCCCGCCCACAAATGGACGACCGTTCCTGACGCTCTAATTGATTCATTTGCTAAGCAAATTATGAAGCGAAGGGATTGGTATGAAGCGGCCGTGATGCTGCATGGATATATGAGTACACATATGCAGCCGTACCTTCGGTAGCGGTTATTGGCAAGATGCCTACGGGAAACTCGTCCAAAATTGATTACTAACACAGTGAGAACGGGCAGGCCGACGTTGACGACAATCGCGTTTTGCGGGAAAGCGCCACGTGGGACAATGGCGTGCTTTCGCATGCGTCCGCCCTGAGCCACCGGTGGCTCATATTGTCCCTCGTGGACCACTTTTTTGCCGCTATGTCAAATTTCGCAAAATGATAAGTCAATCGTGTAGGGACTGCTATTTCAACCATCTTTGACCCTATTGGATGCCATCTCATGCCCCGCCCTCTGCGATCACGCCCACTTTTTAGCGCGATCGTGATTTCCAAAATGTGTACCATAACTTCCGTTTCTAAGAATTTTCTTGGAATTTTCTGCTTTTCACACATTACAATGATTCATAGATGGCCACACCCACTTTTTGACAGCGTTGTTTTCGGTGCCAAGAAGATCGCTGGCGCCAAGGTGGCGCCAACTTTGGAAGGCAACGATACATTCGTGACAAGGATGTCAAATAACCTAGGTGTAGAGGTTTCTATCAAATTCGGTGTCAAAAAGATCGCTGGCGCCAAAGTGGCGCCTACTGGCGCCATATGGCGCCAATGACAAATGAGATCTCACGTTCATGATCAAAGACCCGCGCAGTCCCTGCAGCCAAGGTTTCGTCCAAAAAGAACTATTTTGGAGGTTTCTGCCGCAGCAGTAGCTAGTTAAAAAATTCAATTTTTAATTCAAAATATCTCATGGGGGCAGCAACATTTTTCTTGCTCATCCTTGTTGGAAACTCACCTTCCACAGGTTACTCGAAAGCAAGAAAAAGATCGATTGAGACTGCCGGCAATAACCCAAAAAGTGATGGAGAAAGTCATGAGCCACCGGTGGCTCAGATTGTCCCACGTGGCCACTCACTCATGAGCCACCGGTGGCTCAGGATGTCGTCAATGTGTTAAGAGAAACTAGGGGACGTCAAGCGTACACCCCCTCTCCTCGCTCATTGGCCGAACACTAGCGTCTATTACTGTATTGCGTTTTTGGAATAGCACATAAAAATGGACTTACTTTTGCGCGGTTTGAACACCACCTTTCGGTGCAGTAGATAGTTTCCTTTCCACAGCAGTTGTAAGCAGGAAGAGTGCAAAAAGGGTGAGGTGTCTCATGATTGTTTTGTCAACAGTTGATTGCTTGCTTTATAAAGCAGGGAATAATGTGCACTATATAGGGGGAGGATAACGTGCACCATTAAGAAATCCTCACGCTAAAAATAAATGGCGTTTGGGTGAGAATCGTTGATGAGCACTTCGCTAGTTGTCTCATGTTAGGAGCTTTTATCTTGCAAATTTGCAAACAGTCCCACTCATAGTTCGTCCAAGTTGCGACAGCTTCTGAACCTTTCGACTTATGGAAAGTGCTTTGGGACTTACGTAGAGGTACACCACATATCCCATTGGTGGAGTAGGGGTGATAACGTACTTTGCTTCAACATGGCGTACGATGCGTTATTAGTGGGATATCCCATTTGATGACTGTGATTTTGTACTGGACAGTTCGTGGTTGCAAGATTCCTGAAATTGGATTTTCTCTCCAAACGATGTAAGGCCGCCGCGTTTGAATGAAGTACGCGTCATGAACTTCCCAGCCCCAGGATATGGAGTGGTGCTGGAAGAAGAAGCGCGATTGAATTGTCTAGTCATATAGCGCATAGTGCGGCGGGCAATGTGCTGCGTCCCAGCGGATAGTGCCCCAAGTGACGTCCAGCTACCACTACCCCTCGAGTTTCGGGAAGGTACTTCTTCTGTCGCAGGCCCCGAAGAGTATCCTTGAAAAGTTTCCCGTATCCTTGAGAAGTTGCGTTGACCATTAGCTCCAGGCTTCGATGTAGAGTCTTAGGACAGGTAAATAGCTAAATCTAAAAGAATGAAATGCGTAGAAGGCTTTGTGTCACTGAACTACAAATAAGTCAGCCTATGTCCTGGGATGCGTATGCAGTCCAGAGTACTAGTCAAAAATGTTGTTTTGGTATGGCTTATGTTGAATGACCTCGCGATGGTGAGGGGCTTGATCGAGATACTGCTGCAAATCGTATTCGACTCAAGTGTGCTCGTTGAAAAGGTATTATTCCTGATGCTAAACACTTCTAGATCGTAGCATAACTACGTGTGGAATTTTTCTAGAATCCGGCAGATATGTACAAATATACTTAGATAAGGGTTTTTTTAAAATCAGTTTCAAGTATCAAAGTTTTCCTGGTACCTCCTGCTGATAGTGCATTGATATCAATCTAGTCTAACCTGTGGATTTTTCCCAGTCCGCAGAGCTCACTGTCAGCGGCGATAGGAGCATCCTGCTATATACAGGGGGGGGGGGGCAAAAAAGTCACTTTGACCAAGTCACATATCAGCAAAGTTTTCGCAGCCCAGACAGAGGACGTGGATACGAGTACCAGGGCGGAAGATACCCAAGATGTTCCTCTATAAGCTGGCTCTCGCCCATCACCTTCATGTACACCAAAATATGAAGTCATCTCCAGTCGCAGCCTGACTGGAGAAGACCTTTGGAATTCATGTCACCTCCAAACAGCTGCGAAACTTCTAGTATGGAGTCACCCATGGATAGCTACCTGGAGACCAGTACTCTCGATCTGGATGACCTCCAACATCGAGCAGCTCCGACAACGTCGCCACGGTCTAGGACATCATCTTCACCGCAGTCGCCAAGGCGCGGGTTGATGGTATGGACCGGACGCACCTGGAATGGAAAGACCAATATTTTCTTCGTGGACCCCGGGCTGAAGCTGAGCGCTGGCGGTTACATCGACAACTCAAGAAGAATATCTTCCCCACATGTCGTCGCCCGTACCTTCTTGGAAACTTTGTACTGCTACAGCATTGGGTGCCACCACGTGGAATCGAAGGGCGTTGGAGAAACTCTCGCCTACTTGGAATGGAAGGGGGCTGAGTACCTAAAGAAGATGGAATATCCAAGTAGGTCACCTGACCTGAATCCCCTCAATTACCCGGTTCGGGCGGAGTTCAATAGGGTGGTCTACGGTGGCGGAGAAATCGACTATCTCGCTGATCTCAGGCACCACATCGCGGTCGCGTGCCAGAATCTCTCGATGGCGCTCCTCCAGAAGGCTGTGGCGGAGTGTCATAGTATTTAATATGCTCTTTAATATGGTGGTAAAAATGTCCGATCAGAATTTAATAAAGTGTAACTTATAGCGCCTTGAAAGTCAAGGAAGAAAAGTGACTTTTTTGGCCCTCTGTATAATCCGCTAAGTTTGTCTGTTGGTGTGTGTATGTGTGCCGGTATGTGTGCTTGCCCGGAAGTTCATAACTTCCTTTGATTTCATCGCAAGGAGTTCAAACTTAGTGATGTAGAAGGTGGAACAGGACCACTACTGCTGGGTGGCAGGATGTGATAACAACTGAGAAGTCGCCATACTTCACTTCATATTTTGAGCCACAGCAACGATGGGACTTTTTTTTACACTAGGTGATATAGAGAGTGATATCAATTTTGATTTTACCGAGCTTTTTCCTACTTGCAGCAGATAAGGACTCAAATGCCGGCGAATGTGCTTCTTTAGGACTTTTAGGCACTATTTGACCTTTACTGCCCTAATCATCCGAAATCAGGCCAGTTTTTGACCGACTTTTTTCTCCGTAGGCAGAATTGGCTAAAAAGTTGTCTCCTAGGTAGTTTGACCTTCTGAACATGAATATCACATCCGCTCGGCAGGTCAACCTCTTGGCGCGCGCGCCACAGGTGCCGATGGTTCAGGGTATTTTGGCGCTGGCACCTGTGGTGCCAGAAGATTTGGTGCCGCGCGGATGTGATATTCGTGTTCGGAAGGTCAGACTTCCTCTAGAAACACGTTTTCAGCCAGTTTGGTGATTCAGAGTGCTTCGGCGCCGTTGCCTGTGGCGCGAGTGATGATTAGGGCTGTGAAGGGTAAATAGTGCTTAAAAGTCTTAAAATAGAAGCACATTTGCTGGTATTTAAATACTTCCCTGCTGAGAGTAAAAGCTTGACAAAATAATGGATAGAAATATTTTCTGGACTCGCACTAGATGTTCCGAAAAAAAGCAAAAGACCGAACCTGTCAAATTATCAAACCCTGGTCTCTCATCTATGAAGCAACTTACCTATCCACTACACCATCGACCACTTGAGACTGTCTGTACTCGAACTTAACTTGAGCTACGCAAAGGAGGATCGGCGAGCACCATTCTTGACCCCCTCCCTAACTCCTTCTAGAGAATGGGCTCTCTCGGCAAATTCTGAAAGCAGATTCGAGTTCAGCGTCCCAAGACTACACGTCGATATGCATCCATCTTGAATGGCCATGGCGACCTGTTTACCTTCCCTCGTCCTGGTCCCTGGCTACGAAGCTCACCCTATGAGGATGGTGGACGCACTAGTTTTGCCACTCAAAAATGCGAGAGAATAGCGACGCCCGCTCGTGAAGAGTCGGCCACCCCGCCCAACTTCATTTCTAATGGTTGCCTGATGGTGCGGTTGTTCCATTGCTGCTTCTCTCCACGTCGAATGGTGAGAGTGAGGGGATAACAGCTGATACCAACAAGTGAGAACTCGTGCGGCCTCGCCTTCTCTTCGCCTTAGAGCACGTACAATCTCATCTCGGCGTGGGGTCCTATATAAGGCATATCCGATGATTTTTTTTTGCATATTTCTTCACTAATGAACTACTTGCTACCTTGTTGTAATTGTCTGAACTTCATTGATTAAATTGAACGCGGCCGCTGCCTTCAAAATCCTTGGTCGCAGGCCAGCACTCAGCCTTGTACAGCTACTGGTCTTACCTTCTCGACAGATAAATCTTCGATCTGAGACGCTCTGGTGTGATCACTGAGAATTCCTATCATCCAGCGTCATTTCGCCCATGCTGCATTCACACGAGAGTTCACCTTTCATGTCAGACGGCCACTGGATACAACGTTTGATCCGAGATACTTGAATCTTCTTGTTCGGATGCCCCTGATCTCAATGAAATCGGGCCTGTTTGAGGCTGTCGATACTCGATTTTCAAAACCGGGTCGAAGCTCTGCCAAGCGATTAGACCAAACTTGCACTTGTTGCTCGAGATCGTCCGTATTCACTGGAGCACCACATCGTCTGCTTAAAGAAGCATCCAAGGACGTCGTCTCTGAAGATTGCGTTGGGAGGTTGATTGACGAGCACGAAAAGAAGAGGCAGAGCACAAAGCATTGATGTATCCCGAAGGTGATGAGAAATCCATGCGAGGTGCCTCTCCGTACTTCGCTGCTCTTTGAGCAGGAGTGCAAGATGCGCACCCACTCAATGTGCAGATTAGTGGGCGATGCTGCAGGACGACTCTCGTGACAGTCTTCGCTTGTGTGACGATCCCTTGGTCTTGATGTCAAACAAGACGGAGTCCAAATGCGTCTTGCTACTCCCGCTGCAGAAGCTGGTGAGATTGGAGTCACGTTTATTCACGATGACGAGGTTATAGACCTCTGCATACTCGCGAAATTCGCTTGCCATCGGTGTTACGTGACCCATAACCAAATCATCATGCTGTATCGGCCTTGCTAACGCCTGCGTCCCCATTTAAATCACCAGCGACAATTACTACGTCTTCTGGCGGTATCTCAGCTTTCTTTTTCCCCAAGCAAGGACCAAGCCTCGCACTTTTTCGCTCGGGGCATCCCGTCTGTGAAGCATACGCCTAAAAAAAGCAGTACAGTCGTTGCTCGACAGCAAGAACAGTCTTAATCAAGCGGTCATCGAAGCTTTCTGCGTTGCTGTCGAGTCCCGGAGATGCCAAGAAACGATAACAGCCATTTCGTTGTCGATAGCGGTTTTTAGTCCGCCACATGGGATGGTGTCTTTGGTTCGCGATATAGGAACAGTGTCTCTCAAATTGCATCAGTTTTCAACAGTTATTTTGAAGTGAGCTTGTTGTCCTCATCCCTCCCTCCCTCCCAATGACGCCCTTGCATCAGAGACCCTCGCATACTATCCACATTTGCCGTTCCATACGGTTGTGCATCGGCTCCGGCGGATGCTAGCACAGTTTTGGAATTCGTACGGCATACTGAGCATTGGTGATGTGACTTGGGTGTTCGTAGGCCGGCCCGTCACGAAGGCCTGTCACCTGCTTCGAATGTCCGCGTTCGGCTCAGTTCCGCATAAGCGGGCAGTTCTCAGTGGCATCACATTGGAAGCGAACTTCACCACCACCCTCTTTGCAATCTTTAGGAATATACGACAGAACGATTCTTCAATTCTACTGAAGCTTTATAAAGCATACGTCATCCCCATTCTCGAATATGGCTCGCAAATATGGAGCCCTCATTCTGAAAAACTTCAGGAAAAATCTGAAGAAAGCGGCACACTTTTACGAGAGTTTAGATGTATATATGTTACCTCGATCCTGAGCAATTCCCAGCTCTGATGAACGCTTACATTTTTCAACCTCAAGCCAGGAATGTATGGACGAGTGTTCAATCACGTTGTGTTCTGTTTCAAGATGTTGAAAGGAGAACTAACCAGGGAAGTCGTTCACGTCTTTCAAAAAAGTTTGTTGCATGATATAGGGGTCCATGCAAGGCTTACAAATAGGGTTCATTTTGTTAAACGGTATCGTGAATGCAAAAAAGGGTCGAAAAAATTCCGAAAAGAAAGCGATTTGAACCACCTTATTCAGCTCCGTTCTAGCTGTATCGTTGAGAGTGTATAGTTTATGAGGTGAACTTTGAGTAGACATGAAAAACAACGCAAGAGAAGCAAAATCCAAGTACTCGCATGCTTCTTCAATGGGTCTCGCATCTCAGTTGTCGCAGTGGACAGATGGTGTAGGATATTGCGAAGGACTCTCAATCTACGGAGCCAAGTAAAGTACTTGGATGTTGACCGTCTTCTGCATTTATGTCTACTCGAAGTTCACGTCATAAACCATACGCTCTCAACGATACAGCTAGAACGGAGCTGAATAAGGTGGTTCAAATCGCCCATTCTTTTCGAATTTTTTCGACCCTTTTTGGCATTCCCAATACCGTTTAGCAAAAATGAACCTCATCTGTGTAGTCCTTTCATGGACCCCAACATCATGCAGCAAACCGTTTTCAAAAAAACTCTGTTGTCCTTGCAATATCCTAAACAGGGCAGAAGCCTCAAACAAGGTTTTTAATTTACCTTTTTACGTGGAGCGAGATGTCTCGAATACCTTATACCAGACGTGCAGAAGGCGCCTAACACCTATATGTTCAGAAGGGAAACTGAAGAAGGTTGACTTAATGACCTTGTTAAGCATTCAGGATTCTTGAAACTCTTAGTTTAGAGAGCTCCCCCTCGGTTGTATTTGTATTAACAAATTTATGCTTTTTTGATCGTATTATTATTATTCATTTTATAACTCGACGTATATGTATCGCTTACATTGTTAGTGCACCTGTGCGTGCATGATAAATAAATAAGTAAATAAACAAATTAATAAACACGTGTCACGAATGCACTCACTTCTCGACTTTTCCAGCGCCATTTAGCGCTCTGCTTAGGCTGCACTTAGAGAAGGAGAACTTCAAGCCGGGCTCAGCCTTAGCAGAGCACAAATGACCGCAGTGACCTCCACCAGCCTCGGCGTCAGTAATAGACGTCGTATTCATAATCGTGTGTTAAATAACCCACGCGTATATAGCTGTCTCCTTGGGAAAGCTCATTAGTGATTCCTTGCAGACGACTGCTTAATCATTATGCGGTACATCGTGCTGAATGGCTCTTTATCCTTCAGCTAATTTTCCGGTCAATATCGCCGGCTCGTTCAAAATATTCATTAATGATTCCCAGGCTGACGATATTCGTCGTGCAGGGATATGGGTCACCATGTCTTGAATATGATGGTTTTTTGAACAGCATTGAAGGCTTGCAACAAAAGAGTAATTTATATAAGAACTCCAAGAAATGAAGAATCTGGGAATTGCAGAAAATGCGAAAAGACCAAAATCCATCGAACGCATTAAACAGGAAGTGATCGTTCGTTCCCGTCGTCTCTGGTCTCTGTGGTAGTGAAAATGACGATTATGCGGAATGTGCGAATTGCCGAAATCTGCATATCTACAGTCCTCATCATTGCGGACCGGTGGGGCGTGTCAGCCAGTATGAGTGTGCACACTGTTGAAGCCGTTCTCAGCCTTTTTGTTGAAACGCGTATGCGACAAAAAGTGGTAGAAAACGAGTAATACGGAAGGATATAATACAGTAATGTCACTTGCCCGCTTCAACAACTGGTGCAGAACGACTTTGGCCCCGCGCCAAACGCAGCCGCACTGACCGCCCCGACAGTACGTAATGATGAGGACTGTACAAGCAATCAGCTCTTGTTTTTGTTCTCTTTGTCGTCGATTCTGGTATACTCCAGGTTCTGCATTTCTCCCGATTCCGGATATTCGTTATTTTTCTGCAAACGATAGCGTAAGCCTTGGCACAATCTTGTGCAGGCTGTTGGTCAAATCCTCTGCCCCTCTTTCAAATAGAAATTATGTTCTCGCACAGCTAGTGGCATTGCAACATCCCAAGGTGCTGTGGTAGACTATTCAATTCAATGTCCGCCATAACATCCTTGATAGATACTGGTGTTTTTTTCCGTTCACTGCGTTTATCTTTGGCTGTGCAGCAATGAAGGGGAGGGGTCGTATCATTAAGTGTTGGTCGGTGTGGATCGTATACGGTTTCGATATGGTTTTTAGTTTTCCCATTAAACGCAAGCTTTGTAAACCGTGCGGTTTCCGCGATAGGGTCATCCGTTTTCGGGCACTAGAGGTTGTACCCAGCATTGTTAGAAATTTGTGAACTTCCGTTCCCGCACCCTGTCACATAGTGGTGGTGGGGAGGGTAAGGGAGGTGAGAGTCTGCTGGTGACCATAATAGGAATTCCCCCTGTCAGCGATAAGACCGACCGTTGATCTTCCATGTCTTCCCATTCCAGTTGACGCATGACGTTCTCGAGAGAGGCGCTGAAGAGCTTGGGCGAGATGGTGTCGCCCTGTCGGACCCCTCTCTTCACATCGATGATGATCTCCTTGTAGAATGGTGAGATCTTGGTCGTGAAGTTGCTGTAGAGCTCACGAAGAATCCTGATGTACTGAGTAGGAATACCCTGGTTGCCCAGGGCTTCGATAACCGCTTCTGTCTCAACGGAGTCGAAGGCTTTCTTCAAGTCGATGAACGTGAGACATAACGGCATCTTGTACTCTCGCGATACTTCAATGAGCTTCGTTACCGTGTGGATGATCGATCGTGCTGAATCCTCTTCGAAACCCTGCTTGCTCGCATGGCTGTCCTTCGTCTAGTGTTCTGCCAATCCTGTTCAGGATGACTCGTGTGAAGAGTTTGTAGACTACAGACAGCAGGCAGATTGGGCGATAATTGCCAATGTCGTACAGGTCTCCCTTCTTGTACAGCAACACAGTCTTGCTGGTTTTCCACGAGGTGGGTACCTTGCATTCCGACAGGTAGCGCGTGAAGAGTCGAGCCAGAGTTTTGACAAGAACTGGCGGAAGATTCTTCAGATGTTCGGGTCTGATCCTGTCGGGACCGGGTGCCGTACGATTCTTCACCGACGAGATGGCGTGTCGGACTTCGGAAGGGAGAACTGCAGGAACGACATATCCATCCTGCTCCAAGCGGTATGGTGGCAGGTGGACGTGGCTGTCAAAGAGATCCGAGTAGAAGTCGTGGATGACCTTCTCCATTGCCCTTCTGGATGCGGTGATTGTTCCGTCCGGACGTCGGAGGGCGGTCATCTTGGTCTTGCAGTTGGCGAAGTCGCGGCGGGTGCGGATGCTCTTCCCCGCCTCTGCGGCTTCCACCAGTACTGCTGCTCTTCTCTCCTTGAGGTCTTCCTTTATCGCTTCTCTGCATAGCTTCGCAAGCTCAGACGTCAGCTGGTAATTGCCTGCGGCTCGTGCGGCTCCACGTTGGCGAATCAGCTCGAGAGTTTCCAGAGATAGACGCTTCTTGGTAATCTTGGAACTCTCTGACTTCTTGGCGCAGTCGTGAAGGTGTGCGACAAGCCGTTCGTATTCCTCGTCGATGTTGTCGATGACGGAATCCTCCTAATCCCAGTTGAAGTGATCCCAGTTGATGACGGTCTTGGGGCTTCGCTTCTTGAACTTTGCGGCTCTTTCTCCTCGCATCGAAAAGCGGAATCTGCACGAAGAGAAGGTGGTCGGATCCCGTGTAGAACTTAGGAGCAACAGGCAGGCAAAACCTTCGATTGAAGATGATGTGGTCGATCTCATTATGGAATTGTCCACCAGGAGACTCCCATGTCCAGCGTAGAGAGTAGGGCTTCTGGAACTGCGAGTTACCATGGATGGTATGGGTCGACATGATAAACTCAGACAGCCTTTCACCCTGCTCATTCCACTCCATTCCGTGAGTTCCGATGTGAAGTTCTTCAGCCGTTCTTCTTGGTCCGATCTTAGCGTTGAAATCACCGACGATGACCTTGAAGAAGGTATGATCTTCCTTGTAGAACTTCTCCAATTCCATATAGAACGCTTCGAGCTCATCCTCGTCGTAGCTTGATGTTGGTGCGTAGGCGACGAAGATTGTCAAAGCTGGAGTTGAACCACATCTTCTCAATCGCAAACGTCCGATTCGGGTCGTCAGATTTTCGTACGAATCGATGTTCATGGCCAAGTGCGTGTTGACGAGGACGCCCAACCCTCTGCTGTCGCATGTTCCGAGGAACAGTTCTTCTCCAGTCTCGTACACGGCGTGTATTGGTCAGTCCGATGACGTCGTACTTGATCTTCCTGGCTTGCAACATCAGATCTTCGATGTGAGCTTCCGTCCGTGCGTTGAAAGTACAGATCGTCATCCTAGTCCTGGGCGACTTAAATCTCCGTTGGCCCTGTGATTCTTGCAGCCTCGCCCGAGCGGTCCCAGCCGACGTCGCCCTGTCGGTGGTTCCCTCAGGTTCAGGGGAATGAGGCCCATAATTATTACTGTTTTCGGCGTGAAGAAATTTAACCACGCGTAGCTCGCCAGGCTCTGACGTCACCCTCCGCATTCGGAACAGTCCAAACCATTCACTCCCACGCCACGTTAAGGCTGTGGATAGGATTGTGGGGATAGGCCACATTGCATTCAATAATTCACTACGATTCTGAATGAAAGTGGAATGTGAAAACGACAGGGCTTATAGAGTGAATATGGCTTATTCGAAAGGATATTGTGCAAGTGAACAGGCGCTGCGTGGCTTCTTTTCCAAACTAGAAAGGAAGGATTAGTATTCGTTCAGGCCCGTTCTGAGAAAAAAGTTGAGAAACCTGAATGAGTGCATTTTCTGTTCTCTCGGTAGGGGAGAACGACATCTTTATTGAGCGAGTGGGCGGTAGGGATCGGCAGAGGCCCAGGATAATTTTCCGCGAATGCCGCGATTACCCACACTAATGCCAACCGTAAAAGGACCTCAGGCACATGAAAATGAACCGTACCCCTGTGGTCTATGTGCAAGCCTCTGTAAATGCAAAAAAACCATTTTGAAAAAGCGGGGCACGCCCTCAACGACCTTCCTCGTTAGTTTCAGCTCCTGCTACTTATGAAAATAAATTTTAGCAATAGTCGGCTGAGTTGCAGGCTAAAAGCTCCGCAATCAGGAAAAAAACCATTCCAGTCCTTTCCACACCCTTGGCTTCACATCGCAATTACACTGCATTTCAGATCCGTCCACATACTTAAGCCTGTATTCAGATTTCTATATAAATTTGGAAACGTTTCGTGATGAGCCCTTCTCACAATGGTATCGCATTCCATTGAATAAAACCGTATGCCATAGATGTCAATGTCTACTGCTTTTCATTACATCACAAAACAAAAACAGCTCGCGCAACAATAGCAACCACAGATAGCATACAATATGAGGGATAAAATGGAAATTCCCACCTTGTTCCTTACAATGCTTTTCATTTTCCTACATGAATCAAGATAGATCGCACACAATAAACCGCCATGCATATCATCTCAAAAATGGTATGAATACGGTTTAAAGGCACGTTCCGCGATAAACTAAGGCTAGGTTCTCATAACCGTGCCCGACGGTCAAGCAGGCAACGTCAGAGGCTATGCTGCTTTCAAAAGTTGAAAAACAGCAAGCAAAACGCGGCGCGCTCAGCTTTTAGGCCCATTGGCGCCCGATAGGCCCATGCCGGCCTCCGGTGATCGTGTCGTTGTGACATTGCCATTGCGCTCTCTCGCTCGTCGTTTTCTGGCCTCTCTCGTCTCTTATCAGTGTCTCGCCGCCTTTTGCATCCACAATCGATCTTGACCACCTTACGCTCGTCCGGTGATCATGATCAATTGAAATAAAGAGGGTCTTATTGCGGGCGCTTTTTCGTGGTTCCTTCCCTTCAATAAGTCAACAATCACAGGGCAATTCTATTTTTGAACTGTATTACCTATGAAGTGTGGTCGCGGGAATTGCCTTTAAAAGCCGAGGAATCTTCAAACAGATACTGTAGTATGGTTTTTGGCATTCACTTGTCAGCATGAAATTGCAAGGCCATGAAATTTCCCGCAGTCTGCCATAGCGTTTATATTTTTTGATATTCACCGTTACTTGCAAACAACGTTCAACTGGCACATGGGCGGAGCGGCTCCAGCTGTTAACTCGTTGGGCATCCTGCTGAAAACGCATAAGGTATTCGAAGTTGATCAGGCCCTATTTGGAATATACAACACGGCCACTTCCACTCGGAGTTCTGTTGGCATTATCTGTATCCCTGTTCTCCCGTGATGAGCACAGCAGTTCGAAGGGTCCTCTGATGTCTCCATTCATTCAACAAAGAAATAAATGACTTTATTCACTCTTTACTACCCCAACATTCCAAATAGGAGCCAGTTTTTAACGAGTTTTCTCGTTCGTAGAACTGGCTGAAAATTTGTACCATGGAGTCATTCGCCCTCCTGTACGTGAATCACCCTCTCGGCACGAAACCTCAGGCGCCGGCGCCAGAATACTCTAAATCACCAAATTTGCTGAAAACTTGTTTCTAGGGTAATCTAATATCGTGAACACGGGGATCACATCTGCTGAGCTCGAAATCTCCACGCTACAGGCGTGGAGCCGGAATACCAATACCCCTGAATCACCGCCGCCGGTGGCACGGGTGCCAGGAAGTTTCGGGCTAAGCGACGGTATTCGTATTCAGGAGATCAAGCTGCTCTAAGAGACAACATTTGATCCAGATCTGTCCACAGAGAAAAAATCCAGGAGAATTAGAAACCTGCTCTATTCCGGATGGTGTGGTGCAGTGAAGGGTAAATAGTGCCAATAAGATTTACTCAGTGGGTTCTGCGTGCGCGAAGAGAACTATGAACCCTATACCACTTACTTAAAGGTTTTTCTACCCACCAGTGTTCTGTCTATATCATACCTATCACTGTTGCCAAAGAACTGCAGGATTTGTTCCAACGGGGTTCGCAGTTTCTCTGAGCAGCCACTAAAAGTGACTTGAAGGCACAGTGTTGTTTACATTTCTCGCGTTTTGATCAGAGCGGCATCACTTCTTGGGTGTGGAAAGAGAATCCTAGGCGCAAGGCACACGTTGTGGGCGGAGCGTGCGTTGAGGAGAGCGGGGCCAGTGTTAGAAATTCCTCAAGCGGTTCCAGAGCACTCCAGGCACTCCAGACCTCCTCTGTGATACAGCCCGGCCTTGCGGGGCGTGGCTCCGTCGCGCCTACTGCATTCGTAGGTCAAATGCTGGACTAATACCCGGCTTTCCTCTCATCTGTCCACTTGATCAACGCTCCTTTCCACCATTTCATGCACCGTAATAGTGTTGAAAATAGCAGGTATGGTGCTATTGGTGAAATAATGTTGATCATCCGTTCAGATGAAAGAAAAGCCGAATACTAGGCGGGTATTGAAATGTGTGGAAAAAGGTAAGCGCGGTGGAGCCGCCGCGCCACCCGGCGAAGCCGTGCTGTATCTCAGAAAGAGGCCCGCCGCATCTGTGAAATCACACAATCACACCTCACACAAAGCCATAACACCACCAGCTAAACGGTCGTCCCAAGTCAAAAAGCTGCTCAAAATATGATTTCCTAAAAGCCTAAATCTGCCGGAAGCCTATATGCTAAAATCAAAAACCTTCATAGTGGAATCCAAGTCGAGCGGAAGGTACAGTCCTCATCATTGCGGACCGGTGGGGCGTGTCAGCCAGTATGAGTGTGCACACTGTTGAAGCCGTTCTCAGCCTTTTTGTTGAACGCGTATGCGACAAAAAGTGGTAGAAAACGAGTAATACGAAGGATATATACAGTAATGCACTTGTTCGCTTCAAAAACTGGTGCAGAACGACTTTGCCAAACCGCACCAAATGCAGCCGCACTGCCACGCCCCACCGGTCGGCATTGATGAGGACTGTATAAGAGCAATAAATGGGAGAAAAATAAAAAGAAGGGATCAGCGAGTGTGGAGTATGTTTAAGTTTCTGCTCTGTTCATTAGTACTATGTACTGTACACAGCTGCGAAAAAAACTCGGAATAAGCCAAACAAAATCCGAGTTTTCTAACAAATTACTAGTTGGTTTTCCTTGGCTTGTGTTCTTAAATATTGTGGATACAGATGAAGTATGCCTGGAAGAACTGTTTTCAAATCAGTTCAAACGACTCTAAGCAAATAGTACGTAAAATTTAGGTTCCGGCATCGAAGGCCATGCATCCGGATGACGAAAAAAGCCAGTAAAAGCCTTCATCTCATCCCCATCAGGCATTTTGAGATGACTTGGAGCGTGAGTCAAAGAAAAGAAGAAAGTTACCACGGATGAGCACTTCTATGCCTTTTAAGGAACTAGGGGTCAGATATACAAGGATACCCCTGAAGCTCCTGTAGAGTCGATTCCACGGTTGATAAAGGCTCTAATCGATCCCGATAGCAAGCAAACCAAATCCAGATTGCCGAATAGTTTTCTCTCGTTGTGTTCCCACTATCTGCTGATCGTTAAACTGTATTGATGTAGAATGGGATTCAAAACTGTATAAAGCCGGCTTTGTATTTGTTCCAAGTTTTTCTTCCATACTTGTATGTTGTTGTTATGCGAATGTCACTGAATAAGCATTCCGGCATCTAGAAATATTCAGCCTTCATAACCAATCTCATTCAAAACGTAAATGGTCTTATTCC
>MU912613.1:21039-43101 GCA_036418165.1 Cooperia oncophora
TGTCGTCGATTCTGGTATACTCCAGGTTCTGCATTTCTCCCGATTCCGGATATTCGTTATTTTTCTGCAAACGATAGCGTAAGCCTTGGCACAATCTTGTGCAGGCTGTTGGTCAAATCCTCTGCCCCTCTTTCAAATAGAAATTATGTTCTCGCACAGCTAGTGGCATTGCAACATCCCAAGGTGCTGTGGTAGACTATTCAATTCAATGTCCGCCATAACATCCTTGATAGATACTGGTGTTTTTTTCCGTTCACTGCGTTTATCTTTGGCTGTGCAGCAATGAAGGGGAGGGGTCGTATCATTAAGTGTTGGTCGGTGTGGATCGTATACGGTTTCGATATGGTTTTTAGTTTTCCCATTAAACGCAAGCTTTGTAAACCGTGCGGTTTCCGCGATAGGGTCATCCGTTTTCGGGCACTAGAGGTTGTACCCAGCATTGTTAGAAATTTGTGAACTTCCGTTCCCGCACCCTGTCACATAGTGGTGGTGGGGAGGGTAAGGGAGGTGAGAGTCTGCTGGTGACCATAATAGGAATTCCCCCTGTCAGCGATAAGACCGACCGTTGATCTTCCATGTCCTCCCATTCCAGTTGACGCAGGACGTTCTCGAGAGAGGCGCTGAAGAGCTTGGGCGAGATGGTGTCGCCCTGTCGGACCCCTCTCTTCACATCGATGATGATCTCCTTGTAGAATGGTGAGATCTTGGTCGTGAAGTTGCTGTAGAGCTCACGAAGAATCCTGATGTACTGAGTAGGAATACCCTGGTTGCCCAGGGCGATAACGCTTCTGTCTCAACGGAGTCGAAGGCTTTCTTCAAGTCGATGAACGTGAGACATAACGGCATCTTGTACTCTCGCGATACTTCAATGAGCTTCGTTACCGTGTGGATGATCGATCGTGCTGAATCCTCTTCGAAACCCTGCTTGCTCGCATGGCTGTCCTTCGTCTAGTGTTCTGCCAATCCTGTTCAGGATGACTCGTGTGAAGAGTTTGTAGACTACAGACAGCAGGCAGATTGGGCGATAATTGCCAATGTCGTACAGGTCTCCCTTCTTGTACAGCAACACAGTCTTGCTGGTTTTCCACGAGGTGGGTACCTTGCATTCCGACAGGTAGCGCGTGAAGAGTCGAGCCAGAGTTTTGACAAGAACTGGCGGAAGATTCTTCAGATGTTCGGGTCTGATCCTGTCGGGACCGGGTGCCGTACGATTCTTCACCGACGAGATGGCGTGTCGGACTTCGGAAGGGAGAACTGCAGGAACGACATATCCATCCTGCTCCAAGCGGTATGGTGGCAGGTGGACGTGGCTGTCAAAGAGATCCGAGTAGAAGTCGTGGATGACCTTCTCCATTGCCCTTCTGGATGCGGTGATTGTTCCATCCGGACGTCGGAGGGCGGTCATCTTGGTCTTGCAGTTGGTTGGCGAAGTCACGACGGGTGTGGACGCTTTTCCCCGCCTCTGCGGCTTCCAGCAGTACAGCTGCTCTTCTCTCCTTGAGGTCTTCCTTTATCGCTTCTCTGCATAGCTTCGCAAGCTCAGACGTCAGCTGGTAATTGCCTGCGGCTCGTGCGGCTCCACGTTGGCGAATCAGCTCGAGAGTTTCCAGAGATAGACGCTTCTTGGTAATCTTGGAACTCTCTGACTTCTTGGCGCAGTCGTGAAGGTGTGCGACAAGCCGTTCGTATTCCTCGTCGATGTTGTCGATGACGGAATCCTCCTAATCCCAGTTGAAGTGATCCCAGTTGATGACGGTCTTGGGGCTTCGCTTCTTGAACTTTGCGGCTCTCTCTCCTCGCATCGAAAAGCGGAATCTGCACGATAGAGAAGGTGGTCGGATCCCGTGTAGAACTTAGGAACAACAGGCAGGCAAAACCTTCGATTGAAGATGATGTGGTCGATCTCATTATGGAATTGTCCACCAGGAGACTCCCATGTCCAGCGTAGAGAGTAGGGCTTCTGGAACTGCGAGTTACCATGGATGGTATGGGTCGACATGATAAACTCAGACAGCCTTTCACCCTGCTCATTCCACTCCGTTCCGTGAGTTCCGATGTGAAGTTCTTCAGCCGTTCTTCTTGGTCCGATCTTAGCGTTGAAATCACCGACGATGACCTTGAAGAAGGTATGATCTTCCTTGTAGAACTTCTCCAATTCCATATAGAACGCTTCGAGCTCATCCTCGTCGTAGCTTGATGTTGGTGCGTAGGCGACGAAGATTGTCAAAGCTGGAGTTGAACCACATCTTCTCAATCGCAAACGTCCGATTCGGGTCGTCAGATTTTCGTACGAATCGATGTTCATGGCCAAGTGCGTGTTGACGAGGACGCCCATACCCTCTGCTGTCGCATGTTCCGAGGAACAGTTCTTCTCCAGTCTCGTACACGGCGTGTATTGGTCAGTCCGATGACGTCCTACTTGATCTTCCTGGCTTGCAACATCAGATCTTCGATGTAAACTTCCGTCCGTGCGTTGAAAGTACAGATCGTCATCCTAGTCCTGGGCGACTCAAATCTCCGTTGGCCCTGTGATTCTTGCAGCCTCGCCCGAGCGGTCCCAGCCGACGTCGCCCTGTCGGTGGTTCCCTCAGGTTCAGGGGAATGAGGCCCATAATTATTACTGTTTTCGGCGTGAAGAAATCTAACCACGCGTAGCTCGCAGGCTCTGACGTCACCCTCCGCATTCGGAACAATCCAAACCATTCACTCCCACGCCACGTTAAGGCTGTGGATAGGATTGTGGGGGATAGGCCACATTGCATTCAATAATTCACTACGATTCTGAATGAAAGTGGAATGTGAAAACGACAGGGCTTATAGAGTGAATATGGCTTATTCGAAAGGATATTGTGCAAGTGAACAGGCGCTGCGTGGCTTCTTTTCCAAACTAGAAAGGAAGGATTAGTATTCGTTCAGGCCCGTTCTGAGAAAAAAGTTGAGAAACCTGAATGAGTGCATTTTCTGTTCTCTCGGTAGGGGAGAACGACATCTTTATTGAGCGAGTGGGCGGTAGGGATCGGCAGAGACCCAGGATAATTTTCCGCGAATGCCGCGATTACCCACACTAATGCCAACCGTAAAAGGACCTCAGGCACATGAAAATGAACCGTACCCCTGTGGTCTATGTGCAAGCCTCTGTAAATGCAAAAAAACCATTTTGAAAAAGCGGGGCACGCCCTCAACGACCTTCCTCGTTAGTTTCAGCTCCTGCTACTTATGAAAATAAATTTTAGCAATAGTCGGCTGAGTTGCAGGCTAAAAGCTCCGCAATCAGGAAAAAAACCATTCCAGTCCTTTCCACACCCTTGGCTTCACATCGCAATTACACTGCATTTCAGATCCGTCCACATACTTAAGCCTGTATTCAGATTTCTATATAAATTTGGAAACGTTTCGTGATGAGCCCTTCTCACAATGGTATCGCATTCCATTGAATAAAACCGTATGCCATAGATGTCAATGTCTACTGCTTTTCATTACATCACAAAACAAAAACAGCTCGCGCAACAATAGCAGCCACAGATAGCATACAATATGAGGGATAAAATGGAAATTCCCACCTTGTTCCTTACAATGCTTTTCATTTTCCTACATGAATCAAGATAGATCGCACACAATAAACCGCCATGCATATCATCTCAAAAATGGTATGAATACGGTTTAAAGGCACGTTCCGCGATAAACTAAGGCTAGGTTCTCATAACCGTGCCCGACGGTCAAGCAGGCAACGTCAGAGGCTATGCTGCTTACAAAAGTTGAAAAACAGCAAGCAAAACGCGGCGCGCTCAGCTTTTAGGCCCATTGGCGCCCGATAGGCCCATGCCGGCCTCCGGTGATCGTGTCGTTGTGACATTGCCATTGTGCTCTCTCGCTCGTCGTTTTCTGGCCTCTCTCGTCTCTTATCAGTGTCTCGCCGCCTTTTGCCATCCACAATCGATCTTGACCACCTTACGCTCGTCCGGTGATCATGATCAATTGAAATAAAGAGGGTCTTATTGCGGGCGCTTTTTCGTGGTTCCTTCCCTTCAATAAGTCAACAACCACAGGGCAATTCTATTTTTGAACTGTATTACCTATGAAGTGTGGTCGCGGGAATTGCCTTTAAAAGCCGAGGAATCTTCAAACAGATACTGTAGTATGGTTTTTGGCATTCACTTGTCAGCATGAAATTGCAAGGCCATGAAATTTCCCGCAGTCTGCCATAGCGTTTATATTTTTTGATATTCACCGTTACTTGCAAACAACGTTCAACTGGCACATGGGCGGAGCGGCTCCAGCTGTTAACTCGTTGGGCATCCTGCTGAAAACGCATAAGGTATTCGAAGTTGATCAGGCCCTATTTGGAATATACAACACGGCCACTTCCACTCGGAGTTCTGTTGGCATTATCTGTATCCCTGTTCTCCCGTGATGAGCACAGCAGTTCGAAGGGTCCTCTGATGTCTCCATTCATTCAACAAAGAAATAAATGACTTTATTCACTCTTTACTACCCCAACATTCCAAATAGGAGCCAGTTTTTAACGAGTTTTCTCGTTCGTAGAACTGGCTGAAAATTTGTACCATGGAGTCATTCGCCCTCCTGTACGTGAATCACCCTCTCGGCACGAAACCTCAGGCGCCGGCGCCAGAATACTCTAAATCACCAAATTTGCTGAAAACTTGTTTCTAGGGTAATCTAATATCGTGAACACGGGGATCACATCTGCTGAGCTCGAAATCTCCACGCTACAGGCGTGGAGCCGGAATACCAATACCCCTGAATCACCGCCGCCGGTGGCACGGGTGCCAGGAAGTTTCGGGCTAAGCGACGGTATTCGTATTCAGGAGATCAAGCTGCTCTAAGAGACAACATTTGATCCAGATCTGTCCACAGAGAAAAAATCCAGGAGAATTAGAAACCTGCTCTATTCCGGATGGTGTGGTGCAGTGAAGGGTAAATAGTGCCAATAAGATTTACTCAGTGGGTTCTGCGTGCGCGAAGAGAACTATGAACCCTATACCACTTACTTAAAGGTTTTTCTACCCACCAGTGTTCTGTCTATATCATACCTATCACTGTTGCCAAAGAACTGCAGGATTTGTTCCAACGGGGTTCGCAGTTTCTCTGAGCAGCCACTAAAAGTGACTTGAAGGCACAGTGTTGTTTACATTTCTCGCGTTTTGATCAGAGCGGCATCACTTCTTGGGTGTGGAAAGAGAATCCTAGGCGCAAGGCACACGTTGTGGGCGGAGCGTGCGTTGAGGAGAGCGGGGCCAGTGTTAGAAATTCCTCAAGCGGTTCCAGAGCACTCCAGGCACTCCAGACCTCCTCTGTGATACAGCCCGGCCTTGCGGGGCGTGGCTCCGTCGCGCCTACTGCATTCGTAGGTCAAATGCTGGACTAATACCCGGCTTTCCTCTCATCTGTCCACTTGATCAACGCTCCTTTCCACCATTTCATGCACCGTAATAGTGTTGAAAATAGCAGGTATGGTGCTATTGGTGAAATAATGTTGATCATCCGTTCAGATGAAAGAAAAGCCGATACTAGGCGGGTATTGAAATGTGTGGAAAAAGGTAAGCGCGGTGGAGCCGTGGAGCCGCGCTCACCCGGCGAAGCCGCGCTGTATCTCAGAAAGAGGCCCGCCGCATCTGTGAAATCACACAATCACACCTCACACAAAAGCCATAACACCACCAGCTAAACGGTCGTCCCAAGTCAAAAAGCTGCTCAAAATATGATTTCCTAAAAGCCTAAATCTGCCGGAAGCCTATATGCTAAAATCAAAAACCTTCATAGTGGAATCCAAGTCGAGCGGAAGGTACAGTCCTCATCATTGCGGACCGGTGGGGCGTGTCAGCCAGTATGAGTGTGCACACTGTTGAAGCCGTTCTCAGCCTTTTTGTTGAACGCGTATGCGACAAAAAGTGGTAGAAAACGAGTAATACGAAGGATATTATACAGTAATGCACTTGTTCGCTTCAAAAACTGGTGCAGAACGACTTTGCCAAACCGCACCAAATGCAGCCGCACTGCCACGCCCCACCGGTCCGCAATGATGAGGACTGTATAAGAGCAATAAATGGGAGAAAAATAAAAAGAAGGGATCAGCGAGTGTGGAGTATGTTTAAGTTTCTGCTCTGTTCATTAGTACTATGTACTGTACACAGCTGCGAAAAAAACTCGGAATAAGCCAAACAAAATCCGAGTTTTCTAACAAATTACTAGTTGGTTTTCCTTGGCTTGTGTTCTTAAATATTGTGGATACAGATGAAGTATGCCTGGAAGAACTGTTTTCAAATCAGTTCAAACGACTCTAAGCAAATAGTACGTAAAATTTAGGTTCCGGCATCGAAGGCCATGCATCCGGATGACGAAAAAAGCCAGTAAAAGCCTTCATCTCATCCCCATCAGGCATTTTGAGATGACTTGGAGCGTGAGTCAAAGAAAAGAAGAAAGTTACCACGGATGAGCACTTCTATGCCTTTTAAGGAACTAGGGGTCAGATATACAAGGATACCCCTGAAGCTCCTGTAGAGTCGATTCCACGGTTGATAAAGGCTCTAATCGATCCCGATAGCAAGCAAACCAAATCCAGATTGCCGAATAGTTTTCTCTCGTTGTGTTCCCACTATCTGCTGATCGTTAAACTGTATTGATGTAGAATGGGATTCAAAACTGTATAAAGCCGGCTTTGTATTTGTTCCAAGTTTTTCTTCCATACTTGTATGTTGTTGTTATGCGAATGTCACTGAATAAGCATTCCGGTATCTAGAAATATTCAGCCTTCATAACCAATCTCATTCAAAACGTAAATGGTCTTATTCCAAAAGTGCTGAGTTTGGGCAAATGTCACACCCCAAGCGGGACTCGTACATCTCTTGTCACGGGAAAGTTACGTTTGAATTAAATATTTTTGAAGGCGCATGATAACCAGATATACCCGCAGAGGTTGCACTACATTCAGAAGTTGAAAACTGGAAAGCGAAGAAAGCAGAGAAGAGCAGCAAGTTCAGGTTCCAAATACATGCCAGCCAACGTTGATTTGAGTCGCTAAGATAATTTCATGAGGCTCTGTCGCCCATCGTTTTCTGGTCTTTCTCCTCTCTCATCGGTGCATCTCACCGTTGGCAAACCACAATTAATATTGAGCACCTTATGCTCGTCACGATCATTCGCAATAAAGAGAGTCTTGTTGAGAGATGTTTCCATGCCTTTCTCTTCTTCAGTAAGAGAATTAGCACATCTGCACTACTATTTCAAAACTCTGCTACATACGACGTGCACGAACTGCCTATACGCCGTACGTGCTACTAAAGTTGTTGTGGTCGATGGCATGTACTGAAACCATGGGCCTGCTAAGCATAGTTAAATCCACAGAGTAGCCACCGATCTAGCAATAATTGTTAGTGTCTTCAAAGCGACGTCAGTCAATCTGATCTGTTATACTGGTTCTTAACCCTTGTATAGCTGTTGAATTTAGTGTAGTGTGTCGGTGTCATGAGCGGCCGACTCCGAATATTTGCTCAGCTGTAGTGATCGCCTTGTTACTGTGGGGAAAAATAGCCAGTGGTCAAAACGTCATGGAAGTGACACATTACAAGCCTCTTGACACCTCTCGTCGTCGGCGCGGCGTCGATATCAGCGGTGCACAGTAGCGGAAGAAACTTGGAAATATACTTTGAAAGAGCATTCTCATCAATTCAACTTATTTGTTCTCTGAGCAAACACCACTAATAGGGGCTGCAACTAAGAGCATAACGAGAGAACATAATGACATTAATATTTTCGTGACAAGCGGCCCGCCCGCCCTCACTTGTTGGGCATAGAAGGAAAACTAACACATCACGACTTCTGCCACCAGCTGTGCGTTAGAAGTGAAATTCAGCACTTCCTCCACTTGCGAAGGTCACTCAAATTTTTAGTCCAATTACCCGCACTGGAATGTGAAGGTCAGCCTTCTTTGATCAAGGCTTACGAACGAAAGGTCCATATTTTTGAAGGTGGATGCAGGACCTTCGTGAGTGCACACTGTGAATATTGAACAGGGAGCTCATGTACTCTACTTGCTTAAGTGACAGTTTCGATTTCGAGAAGGTGACCTCCTACGATTACCTCAAAAGCAGTTAGCCCGATATATTTCCAAGAAGTATGGGACTAGTACTCCTAACAAAACTGAATATGCCCTATCAAACCGCAGCTTATCGACCTGAACGTCTACACCGCCCGCCGTTAAACCGATCCTGGTGGTGGTATCCCTTCATCTGCGAAGTACAATATGAGGCGAGGGGATTTGATACCAAGCGATTGCGGTGCTAGATGAGTACACACATGCATCCGTATTTACCGACGCATATGTTGCGCAATGCCAAGGGAAAAATTCTCCGAAATTGCTTTCTGATTCGTACAGGACAAAGTCTGTTGTGAGGGCTTTTGACCATTTCACTTCGTTTTTATCGCTATTTTCCCACTATTTAGCACCCTAGTTCGCACGAGTACCCTGTTCAGAATGGTAGCACCCTTGCTACATTTCGAACAGGGTACTCGTGCGAACCTCAATGAACTTCCTATGAGAACATCTAGTTACCAATAAAATTTCTGATGACAGTACAAAGGTACACATGCTGGATATGTGACAAAGAAATCGAAATATGAAATCGAAATGGCGAAAGACGGCGCGCACGCAAGAAAACAGTTCTCCTGCCTGGCCTTTTTAAAATGAATACCAGAGGGACGGGAAGTTCGATATCATCTAAAATGGATTTCTTACTCCGAAAATTTCCCGTCATAACTTGTTGGAACCAATTTCCTACCGATACTGTAACGGGCGCTACGAATTAGGCGGCGCCCAAGTCCAAATCCCTTTGTGACACTAGGAAGCGTCACTCCCATTTTTTGATTGGTGATTCTTCTGATTTTGCCCGTTTTACGCATTATATCCCCCTTCCCGCTCGACAGTGAAATATTTATTCTGAGTTCACTATACACTCACCCTGCAATACCCAATACTTAGAAGTATAGCGGTGAGGAATAACGTGAAGGTGAACCTCTTATCTATTCTTGCCAATTGTTATAATCATCCACCTGTCACCAATAACCCAATGTCCATATCACTTACCCTTTAGTAGTGAGCAACGTCCGTTTATTTTTACTTTATTTGTTAGAAGTACTACGTTTACTTATATTAGGATTTGATTACTTTTAATCTTTTCGTTTACTTCCATTTTAGATGCTATCGATCTTCCCGTCCCTTTGATATTATTTAAGAAGGCCAGGTAGGACAATTCATTTCTAGCGTGCGCGCCGTCGTTCGCCGCGCGCGGCATATTTCGGTTTATTTGTTGAGACATCACGAATCAGAATAAGCCATAAGTGTATCCGGCCGAGTTTTAACCATGTGCAGACGTCTGTGGACGGAAGAACAGTGGAACCAAAAGCGAGACTTTTCCCATGTGATCTACTAGGCTATATCGCTGCAGTTTCAAGCAGCTCCGATTGTTAGAAGGAACCATCGCGGAATGTTAAGCACGTGACCCAGATGAGAACTCATTTACGACTATTTCCACCTTGATTCCTATGAACCTCTGTAAGGACTTTCCTCTCAGCAACTCGTGAAACGCCCATGTGATTTACAGCGCATAGAGGCTCAAAAGGAATCGATTTCCACAGATTTCTTTTTGCTCTTTTTTCGTATTCGCTACCAAAATAGGGAAAAAATGAACTTAGTTTGATAGCCCCTAGAACGTGCAAAAACTGTTTTGAGGAAGCGCTCCACGTCCTGAACGACCTCGTTATTTAGTGGGACAATCACGCGAATGTGGTGCCAAAACGTCACCAACATTTCATGAAGCATTTCAGGCTTCATCCACACATCTGAATCTCCACTGGAGTTTTCGTTCGAATTGATCATTCCCTGCTGAGTGCTCTACGTGACAGTACAGTACCCCGCTAAAAGTACCGTATTTCATTGATACTGCTTGATATTCCGGCATCGTGCAAAATGAAAATGTTTAAAACAACAATAGCAACTGTAATAACACAACGTAAGCGGCACAATGAGTATTCTGTTGAATGCTTGAAATGGAATACACGCTTGTATCCCAAGATAATTTCGTTTTTATTCATAAATAACAATATAATTGTACAATAGGCTGCAATACATATAATTTTTGAGGTGGCCTGGACGGTATAAAAGTCGAAGAATTGCTTGAACGAATATTTTCGCATGATTTCAACATTTTATTCTCGACCGCATTTAGTTTCAAATGCATGGAACATTTCAAGCTTGGTCATGGTGTTGATATTGCATGGTTCTCACCTACTCGGTAACAGCTTCAGTCGGCAAATTGTGGGCGCAGTGACTCAAGCTACTAACACGTTAAGGCACCCAGCAACAAAAAGTAAAGTTCTAAAATTGATCAGTCCTTCTTCACGATGTTCTACTCAGATTGTCCCGAGTACAAAGTACACTTGCATCCAGAATTCTGTTGGCGTCAAGCTTATACCTGTGCTCTCGCTGATTATCTATTTGCGTTAATGGGGGCCGCCCACGTTTATTTTCGTCACTGTAACATACCCTCTTCTTCTGCAATGAGCTTGTAAACGAGTGCGGTAACGACGAGACGCAACGAAATGATACCAGTTTTACATTTAGCTGGTGGCACGGTAGCAAGGGTCAATAGAGCAGGGCAGTAAGTATTAGGAATTAGGTGATGACCTACGAAAGAAATGCTTTATGCATTCATCTTTCATTTCTTCTCAAAAGTGCTCTATGTCAAATTCATCTGCAGAAAGGTCTGTCGGTATGCGAACCGCTTCTGTTATGGAACAGGAGATTTAGGAATGAGAAAGCTTAGTTACCTTGAGTGAACTAAGGTCTTCTAGTTGTAAAATTATGATAAGGCGCGTCCTAACCCTATTCTGTTTCCAATAATCATAGCATATTGTACAGAGCTCACGCGTTTCAATAAAACAACTTTCCTAGATTATTTTGGGTATTTCTTTGCCGTTCTACCTTACAAGAAAGAAGATAAGTGTCGTTCCGCGAGTTGTTTCATGTCCAACTGTAGGATTTAGTATAGCATCAATGTCCGGTGACCCATACAAAGCGCTTTATCCTGCTACTTAGTCTACTGATTTGGACCTAGCGGGAACTGTTCTTACGTGAAGAGAACCGCTCCATGCGACGTGACCATGAAAACGGAGCCAGTACTTTCCCGTGACGATCGTGTCGTTCGTAACATTGCCCATCGATTCCTCCCAGATTCCTCTTAGAAGGCTCCTGAAGCTGCGTCCAGACATAGACCTTAATCGACCTTCTTAGCGACTAATCTACGAAGACGAATTTCTTATCGGTTCGTCAACAAAAACGTCGATTACGATGATATTCTCGACTAGGTCACCAATTTTTTCGATTACGGTTGAAACGTTGGATCGACACCTCACACGCGCAGTGGGATCGCCGAAAATGTCAGTCACGTCGAGTGATACCAAGCCTGAACAACGATTTTGGGCACCCGTGAGAAGCCATAGAACTAAATTGTCACAGTTGATGGGGTATGGAGTTATCGGCGCACCCTTGAAGCTTCTTGGTTTTGGGTAAATTACCAGTGAGCACCTTTAGTTGGAGTGGCATACGGTAAGATACTGTAGCCACCACCCAGCGCATATCCCGAGGCCTGCCTGCGGCATGACCTCACTTAATTGCTGCGCTGACTGCTGACCTCTCATGGCCTCTCACTGGCTGCTCAACGAAATGCGACAAACCGAATTGAATTCATCTAGAAGTGGGATTTGTTGTGTGAAAATCAGTAACTTTCTAATCCCGTAAATATTCAGAATGAGCACAAATGTTCGTATCGAAGAAAACCCTGTTGAGATTTTTAGAAATCTCTGTTCTTGTGTAACCACATCTTGTGACCTTCCAAAAGCAAAGTTATTTTTACAGGATGACCTTTCACACTCTATTGCTTCCAATCTTTCTAGCTAACCTTGCTGCTGCTGCTCACGCTTTGACAGTCGTCTGAAAATGTATTCATATAGCTGGATAAAAGCAATATTAACACACGGTCAGTGTTTGTCGTTGCACGAGCATGCTTCCAGGTTACTACTACAACGGGTCCTGTCATGACTCTGCTATGCACTCACTCCTCGCAGGTTCTACTTCACCCGATTCTCTAGACGTTACTGCTGGTCCAATCACTAGGCCTAATCACTCTATACGGATAGCTTCTACATGGCTCCTCCGCCACCATCTTCACACCAATACCGTCCTAGCCTTCTCACCTGCATATTCCCTGATATCTACGCCATTTCAGAGCATTCCTTCAGAAACACGCTGGGTTCTCAACCTTCCGGCGATGTCTTCTACGGAATTACGCATGCAATCACAACACCCATCCCCCCTTGAGGAATCACGAATTCCTCCACAGCTTCTCCACCATTGCCGCCCATTTTTCCTCAGGAAGTCTCACATCCCTCCGCAGCTCCGCTTGCTCACCCCGTGCAACTGAAAGCCTTACATATTTTGTCTTGGGTCTTTCACCATTTAAACTGAGAGAGATCAAAGAGGCTTCGCTGCTTTGTTAAACGAAACGGGCCCATTGAGGATCAGGAGGAAGACGTTTTGCAGAAGGATGGCTAGATACGTAACTAGTAAAACCATATAATTTTTGGAATGTTGAGTAGTGCATTTTATTTATTTCGTTGTAAATCTGGTGCCAGTATAAAAGAAATTTTCTCCTCTAACACTCAACCTTGTGAATTGTCGTCGTCAGTATCTCGTTTCGTTGAGCAGCCAGTGAGAGGTCAGTCAGCGCAGCAATTAAGTGAGGTCATGCCGTAGGCAGGCCTCGGGATATGCGCTAGGTGGTGGCTACAGTATCTTACCGTATGCCACTCCAACTAAAGTCCGCCACCAGTGTTGATCACTTTAGATCATTTTCTATCTGTGCTCAGCAGCACTATAGCATGTGCTGTGGGCCATCTTTCCAATGTCACTTCGACAGTGGCTACGATTTCTTTTCAAACACGTCGTCATAGTACAGTTTTGTCCGCTTCGGTTGCGAGAGTGTGTCAGAGAGTGGGGCGAGATTCGTTACCCAGCATGTTTTCCAGCAATTGCAGACTCCTTCCCCTCTGCAATTACTGGAGGAAAACGGGAGGCCCTATGCTAAAGGCTAATGCCGTTTGGACTCCAGCAATTTCGGCACCGAGCTCATTTTTAAATTGCCTAAGTCACCAAATCCGCTAAAAACTTGTATATAGGGGTAGTTTAACATCCTGATTACGAATATGACATTCACTCTTGTCGCTGGCGCTAATGGATGACACTACGATTATCTGCGCTCTGCTAAGGCTGAGCCCAGGAGGTAATCGTAGTGTCCTCTCTTGGCGCCAGCGACAAGAGTGAATGTCATATTCGTAATCAGGATGTTAAACTACCCCTATATACAAGTTTTCGGATTTGGTGACTTAGGCAATTTAAAAATGAGCTCGGTGCCGAAATTCCTGGAGTCCAAACGGCATTAGCCTATGCTAAACCTAGGAGCTCTACACTACTCAGCATTTATAGCAAGTATAACCATATTTACTCGTTGTTAGACACCTTCAGAACGTTATGTGTCGCAGGGTCATTGTTCTACGAGCCCATCACATGACTATCACATGACTACCAATAAAAATTAAGCTGAATTGAATCACTGCAAGATAGAGGCGTTCTTTAGGAATGCAACTCTGGTTCATCACCGTCGCTCTCGTCATGTCGTTTTTATGCGGCGCCGCGAATGGATTTGATGTTGTAAGTAAGATTACTTCATTAGTTACAGTCCTCATCATTGCGGACCGGTGGGGCGTGTCAGCCAGAAGGAGTGCGCACACTGTTGAAGCCGTTCTCAGCCTTTTTTGTTGCAACGCGTATGCGACAAGTGGTAGAAAACGAGTAATACGAAGGATATAATACAGTAATGCACTTGCCCGCTTCAAAAACTGGTGCAGAACGATTTTGCCAAACCGCACCAAAGCAGCCGCACTGCCACGCCCCACCGGTCCGCAATGATGAGGACTGTAGGTCATAAAACTCCAGACAAATGGTCAGCGCTTCACTCTGGACTTCGGTGATTTCGATCGATAGAATGAGAGCCGATTTTTTGTCTTCGTTTCTTGGAGTTCTTTCAGTGATCAAATTTTCACCTACTGTATTTCTCTCTTTTACGAGAACTTTATTCATTGATTAGTGTTGGTACGAGTAAACAAAGAAAAATTGGGAGGGCACTGGGAAGACTTCCAGCTGTGTTTTCTTGAGAAACCATTTCAAATTTGGGCGATTTCAGATGAAAATGTTAGGGCTGAAGCGGCGATGAAGCGATTAATGACGATGGACCTCCATCTCATGCACATTTCTTGTATGAATCCATTGAATTGTACAATAAATGTGTTTTCCTGTGCAGACTTGGAGGAGTGACACGTTTGTACACATCATGGTGAGCTGACACAAAGTTGAACACACTACACTTTGTGGCTTAAATTTCGCGTGAGCTGCTGTAACGCGAGCTGACGCGCTACAGTTGGGAGAGCGCTTCCATGCTGTGGATGCGTGCGCAGCCTCAGATGAAGATCAATCTGCGTCGGCAGATTTTTTTTATTGCCTAGGATAGAAAAAGGATAGACGTTCAGGCATAGTTGTGGAATCCGCGACGGGTTGGTCGCATTCAACCCCACCGAGGGTGGGGTCGTGTCTGCAGAGGTCGGAGCCGAATACAACAGCGACGTAGGTTGCAGGATGTGTAATGCTTTCGGTAAGATATTCACGTACTGGCACATCCATGTTGGTGTTGATCAGCACCTCTGCTGCAGTTCCAATTCACTACATGAGGAGAAGGCGCAGGGAAACCCCACCGAGCTTACTAGATGATAATGAGCTTTACAGAGGAAGGTAATTGTACTGCAGCTGAAGCTGTCTCTTAGAGGAAAAAAATTCTGTGCAGACGAATTTTTCGCCACTGGTGAGATACGGCAGAGCTCCTCTTAGAAAAAACCTATTCAAAAAAAACCCATGCAGATCTCCGATTCACATCACGTCTGAACGGCGGCATATCCATCGAAAGGAAATAACTCTCGTTCAAGGAAGATTTTTGCGTTCTTTTTTTCGTTCAGAAGCCGTCAGGAAATTTTGATGGGAGCAGTAGTGTTATTTCGTATGGGCTCTGAGTGTATTTCGTTTAGACTCTGCCTTCTCCTTCCCTAGCGTTTGGCCGCTCTGAGGCGATTTCCTCTTCCTATTATGCTACGCCTCTTCTCGCAATTGGATGGTCGGGATGGGTGCCTACTATCTTCACGCCCGCAATAACATGTCCAGCCATCGTTGTTTGGAGCGTCCTTCAGGTCGTTTTTCGAGCACCTTGTGCTGTGGTGATTTCCAAGGTTTTAATGTTGCGTTTTAGGAGAAATTGAGGTACCCAAGCTCATGTATCATTAATCATCCCCTATTGTCGGGCCCAAATTGGCTAAGAGTTCTATTAGGTTGTCCGGAAAGTTCTCAGTTCTTTTGTGTTACTATTTTTTGTACATTCATTGCTGATTAAAAACTCATTCTCCCTTGCGTCTCAGTAGTACATCCTGAAGAGAATTTTTGCGCTATCTGATGGTATAATTGCCGTTTCACCATTGCTTGATAACCCCCTTTTCCCAAGACTTTTTGAAGCATGTCAAAAGAGCAACGGACGATATTTTTCTTCAACTAAAATTGGGTCAATCCGCAGTCGAGACAGCTCGACAAATTAACCAGGTGTGGGGGCCCAATAGTGTTGGAGAAAGCACCGTGCGACAATGGTTCGACAAATTTCGTTCTGGAGATTTCAGCCTTGAAGATGAACCTCATAGCGGTCGACCTAAAGCAATATCTGACGAGGATTTTTTGTGGAGGCTGACCCATCCCAAACAGTTCGAGAGATTGCAGAAAAGCTAGGCGTTGGCAAATCCACTGTTGCGGATGGTCTGAAACGCATTGGGAAGGTGAAAAAACTCGACAAGTGGGTGCCCCACAATTTGAGTGACCGGCAGAAATTGGCACGTCTCGAGGTTTCTTCTTCACCTTGCGCAACAGAAACGACCCGTTTTTGGACCGAATTGTCATCTGACAGTGGTTGGATGCCGACGAACCACCGAGGCAATTTCCAAAGCCGAATCCTCACGAAAAAAAGATTATGGTCACAGTGTGGTGGTCATCGGCTGGTGTGATCCACTATAACTTTTTGTCACCAGGCCAAACCATCACAGCAGAGTCCTACTGTGAAGAAATCGACGAAATGTACCGAAAATTGCGTCAGCTGCAGCCAGCACTTGTCAACAGAAAGGGTCCGATTCTTTTGCATGACAACGCCCGCCCACACGTTTCACAAATCACTATCCATAAATTGAACGAATTGGGGGTTGAAGTTCTACCTCACCCGCCATATTCTCCAGACCTTTCACCAACCGACTATCACCTTTTCAAACATTTTCAGAACTTCCTTGCTGGAAAATACTTCATCAATCAGGACCAGGCAAAAAAGCCTTCGTGGATTCTCGACCACCCAGTTTTTTTCTTTGATGGGATTTATCGACTGCTGTCACATTTGTGCTGATTCGAACGGTGCTTATTTCGATTAAATCCGATGAGTATTAAGAAAGTTATGATCGTTTAAAGTGAAACACTCAAAACGCTGAGAACTTTCCGGACAACCTAATATCAAAGAAGTTTGTCTCTTGGGTAATGGCTCAACCTCTGGTTCACATTCGAGGCCTGATTTAATTGACCCAGCTTATGTGTGCAAGATTAGGTCATGTATGAAGCTCTACCCTATATCGAACTTCTCTCGTTGTTACTTGTTTTGACTTTTGCATCCACTTTTCATGTTCCGTTTAGTTGACGCTATCTACGCAGCTTTGTCCGGCTCATGCCGATTCGAGCAGTGCACTTCCCTTCCATTGAACTTACAATTAGACAGTTTGAAGGCATAGCCCGCGATCAGACAGTCTAGGTAATGCTGCTCAAATAGGGATGCCAAGAAAGCCCACGGTGAAATGCCCCAGGTTAAACCTCCATGCAAGCGCGTTTGTACTAGCAGAGGGAGGCCAAGAATGTGATTGGAGATTGCCAGACAGTGGTGTTATCCGCCATCGAGACCACAGCAGTTGTTTTCTCATTGCCAACAGTGCCCTGCCTGCGTGCTGTGGGATGTGTTCTGCTGTTATGACGGGAGGCGCAGCCAGTGTGAGCAACGACGTTCTAGGTGTTTCAGAAACTCGCTTTTTCACTGCGACAACGCTGAAACGGCGAGACATTCTATTTGCTCGCGATAGTGACGGGATAGGTCAGCAAGTGAAAATGATTTGTTTTTCCTGATACCACTAACAACGGTACTCATTCAATAACCAACAATAAACTCCGAAGCTCCAACGAAAGGAAGACTTTGAGTACTCGCCGAAAAGGTTAGATGCTACAGTCAATGTGCTGGAGAATCTATACATTATCCGTAATTCTAAATGGAGAAACGCCCGCTACTTGAGCTCAATTCGTAATAGGTGTACTGTTACAAATTCCATTCCAAATTCGATATCGTTATTCGACCAGTGGATTATCTCCGCTTTGGAACATGGGCTTTCACCCACTCCTCCTCGCTCTATGCGAAATTGAAGATGGGAAAGGTAGTGTGGTTCACAGTAAACAACCTTTTCCATTTTCGGGAAAGAAGGTACACCGGTAAGGGCGCCGACACGCAGCGGTGCCCTAGTAACGAGTCATTTTTTGTCACCGATTTCGCCTCCATATCCCAAGCTGAAAGCCCGCCTCCAGTGAAGAACGATGCTATCAGAAAGGTAGCATGAAAGGAAGCTCTAATGTCGCTTGGGTGAAGAGAGCAGAGTTCAAAAGGAATCAGCTAGCTGAACAGAGTGCTTATTAGCTTGTTCAATTGATTTTGTGAGATTGGAAAGATCTTATCAGAAGTGTTCCCGGTCCTTTTTGCATTTCTTCTTGGCTGGCGAGTCCTCTCCACTTTTTTTAATATTTCAACACCACTATTTAAGCTTTCAAATGCAGACTGTGCCTTTGGAATAATTTGTGGTGTTTTTAGCGGAGATAATGCATATAGAGCATTCGATCAACAAAGGAGCGGTCCGCTCCCTTGATGATCGAATGCCTATGAAAGAGTAAGTAGGAAAGTTATGCGGGAAGGTAGTGCGGTCCGGAAGACCCTGTGCCAGTTTACAAGTACAGTGCAAGTTGTACGGTAAAGGGATCAACGCGCAAAGTTGCTCCAGAGTGACTCCCTCTCCAGACCTCCAAAGTAGGCCCACCAGACAAAAGTAATGCTCCATGACAATTATCATGGAGTGGATGCATTCGTCTCTTGTAGAGTCAGGCCTTATTAACTGGAAATCAGAATCAGCCAATGGGAATCGTCCCAGCGCGCGGTCTTTTCGGTCTTTTACCTCTACAGTTGTTTGAGGCTAGAGGAGGCCTGACGAATGCGTTTCCAACGTTCCCTTTGGCATTTTCTCTTCATAGATGGTTCACTTGGCGAATTTTCTTCCACATTTCTGCAAAATCACCTAAGGTTTTTTATCGCGGACCGTGCCTTTAAGGAGGAAAACAGGTAGTCGTGGCCCAAAAGGCAGAGCGGGAGCCAATGGTTGATGGTGAAAGCATGCGGCCGGCGACATGGTTCACAGAGCTAAATTCTGATGCATTTTACAGTATACGCTATCAAAAGTAGTAGTTTTGTTGAGAACACAGCACAAGCGAATCGAAGGCAAGCTTCGCCATTAGGTATTGTGGGTATTGTGCCCGATTATGAACGTGACTCTCCTACGAGGTGAAATCAAAGAACCATCGATTAGGTTTTGAAAAGCACATTGTTCGAACCGTTAGGGCTTACTGGAAATTCCACACCCTGCGCAACCGGCGGCTTACATATCGCTCACTTCATTCAGTACTGGATAATATCCAGCGCAGAAAAAAAAACGGAAGGTAAGCATTGGCACAGAACGCGTAACAGAAAGTAGCTTCGCACGGGATCACAGTAAACAATGCACCAACGAACTATTGCACTAATGCAATTGCATCTTTGGTGAATTGAACGCCACCAAAACGTGTCCTGTCTCGCGAAGTGAACTGCTATTGATTACCTGTCCACAAAGATGCAACGGAAGGTGAGGCGGATTTGGTGTGATGACAAGTGGTGAGCTCACGACCTGCGCGGTCATGGATTCGAACTCAAGCCTACTGCCCAGGCCAACCAAGCCTTCTACCCTCCGGGGACGGTGAATTGGTACCAGATTCGTCTGGGAGGATAAAACACTGACTTGTACATCGGCTGGCAAGTCATTGTATAGGCCACATCGCATTCAATAAGCCACTACGATTCTGAATGGAGGTGGAATGCGAAAACGACAAGGCGTGTAAAGTTAATATGGCTCATTCGTTTCCATACCAAAGAGCAAGGACGGTAAGAGTTCGTCTAGGCCACTTTGAAAAAAAGTTGAGGAACTTGAATGGAAGCAAATTCTGTTCTCGGTACGGGAGAACGACATCTTTATTAAGCGAGCGAGCGGTGGGGATCGGCAGAGGCTCAGGATGCTTTTCCACGAGTGCCGCGGCCACCCACACTGATGCCAAGCGTGAAAGGACCTTGGCACACCCCTTGCGATATGGCTGCCCTGCCCGGCGGTCTGCTATTGTGGTTACCTCATTATGTCAAAGATGTGAGGCACCGGTCACACTGCCGACCAAACGATCTACCACAACCCGAAAATTGGAAAATTGGAAAATTTTTTTCCTGAAAGTATGTCTACTCACGGGATACTGATGGTCCTGATTACGGTTTTGACACTTATTTTTGGCGCCGACGCAGACGCCTTTATAGCGGTGAACGTCCCTAATATGAGAGTACATAGACGCTCAACTGTTTCAACTCTTTTTTTGGCGTCCTCCAAACGCCCCCGCCGAACAAAAGAATGAACCCCACTCTCCTGTTGTGTTGTGCAAGCCCACTACAAGAATGCAGAAAACCTCTGAAAAAGTGTGCTCGCCCTGAACCGATTCCTTGTTTTTCCCAGGCCTGGTAGCTATTATGCACCATAATGTAGCAAAAGTAGGCTGAATTGCAGCCTACTTTTGGCTTCGCTCCAGACGGAAGAAGAACCTCCCTAGTCCTTTCCACACACTTGGCTTGACATCACAGTTACTCTGCATTTCAGATCCATGCACATACCTAAGTCTTTATTCAGATTTCCATCTAAATTTGAAAACATTCCTTAGTGAGCCTTTCTCACATGATGCTATCGCATTCCATTGAATGATACCGTATGCCATTCATGTCATTGCCTACTGCTTTTCATTACATCTTACAATGGAAACGGTTTGCACAACAATAGCAATCACAGGTAGCATACAATATGAGGAATAAAATGAATATTCCCACCTTGTTTCTTGCAATGTTTTTCATTTTCACACATGAATCACGATGGAACGCACACAATGAACCGCCATGCATATCATCTTGAAAACGGTATGAATACGATTTAAAAGCCGAGGAATCTTCGAACAGATACTGTAGCATGGTTTTTAACATTCACTTCTTGTCAGCATGATTGCAAGACCATTAAGTTTTCCACAGTCTGTCATAGTGTCTACATGTCTTGATTTTGCAAAACAACATTCATTTGGCTGGGCGAAGCGGCTCTAGTTGATAACTCGTTGGCATCCTGTTGAAAAAGCATGAGGTATTCAATGTTGATTAGCCCCTATTTGGGATATAGTACACAGCCACTTCCATTCGGAGTACGTTGCATCATCTGTATCCCTGTGCTACCGTTGATGATACACTTTTCTTTTTTCTTTTTCCGGCTCTTCGGGGCAGTGGACGGGTTGTCCGTCTACGTGGACGAGATTCTCCGTACCTAAAGACCCGTTTCCGCGAAAAAACCGGCAGTGGACGAGTTGTCCGCCTTTCGGACGAGTTTTCCGTCTCTTGGGGCAGTGGACGAGTTATCCGTCTACGTGGACGAGATTCCCCGTACCTTCAAGAGCGAAAAAGGCGAAAAAATCGCGAAAAAATCACTAAGAAATCACGAAAAAAACCGGCATGGAGTCCCCTTAGGGACGAGTTTTTTGCTCAAAAGGGCATTATGATGCCCTTCGAGCAAAAATAGCAAAAATCCCTTTGCTTTCCGGCAGAGGTGCCGAAAAGCAAAAGTACCGGCCCTTTTCAAGGGGCCAGTGGGGATGAGGCGTTTTAAAGCAAACTGGCTTGAGGGGTCCTCTGACGTCTCCATTCTTCTTACAGTGAATAGGTTCACCCAGTGGGTTCTGTATACCCGAAGAGCATCACGAACTCTATACCACTTGTTCAAAGATTTTTCTACCCAACAGTGTCTTTTCGACATGTCATATCTATCACTATTGCCGATGAACTGCAGGATTTGCTTTCAAGCAAGGTGCGCGCTTCGCAGTTTCTCTGAGCAACGAATAAAAGCAGTGGCTTGAATATACAGTATTGTTTACATTTCCAGCATTTTGAGTAGAAAGCATTACTTTTGGGTGATGAAAGAGAATCCTGTTTTTTCTTCAGTGACTTGGAGTAAGATAGGACTTCTAAGACCAGGAAAGTTTGTCATTAATACAAAAAATGTTGGCATGAAAGCACCTTCATTGAGTATTGAGGTTTCGGGATGCGCAGTGCCGTTGATTCTTGGTCATGGTCGCAACGCTCAAAGCGCAGTCCACCTCTCGAAGACATTATATTTGCCATTTATTCTTCACAAAGAACACCAAGCTCCGTGCCCACCTCTTCGATTCCGCGGTCCTTCCTGCCTTGACGTACGCCTCAGAGACTTGGACTCTACGAAAGCAGGATGAGCATGCGGTCGGCGTTATTCAACGCGCCATCGAAAGGGCGATGCTCGGAGTTTCCCGCTACACGCAAGTGAGAGAGGGAATCCGGAGCTCCGCACTCCGTGATTTTCTTCGTGAAAGCTCTGAACGAATGGTATGAAGTTCATCGTGTCCCTCGAGCTGAGAGAGTTCATTGGGCAACTCTT
>MU912614.1:0-28492 GCA_036418165.1 Cooperia oncophora
AGTAGACGTGGTCTCAATGTAGGAGTTGAGAAAGGTACTGTATGCTGCCTGGTCAAGCCTTTTCACGGCTCTATGAATTCATACGCCATTCCCATTACCTGTTTACTGCTGACGTACTCTGTTTTACCCACAACAGTCCTAAAATTTCATTGTCTCTCTCTCTCGCTCTCTCTCTCTCTATCTCTCTCCCTTCCACTGCAACGACACTTCCCGAAATTCGCTGATTATCACTAACTACTGTATCTCTAGGATAAACGCTGCTTCAAAGTTTCCTTCTGGTAGGATAAACTCTGTAACTCCTACTTTTAGGTTCCACTAATTTGACTCAAGAGTCAATGTTCGGTTCATAGCTTCACCATCTGTAGAGAAGCTTGCCATTCACCCACCGTGCCAGGGGACGTTCACTCTTCGCCAAAGTGAGCGCCCACAACATGTGCGTTCATCCTTGGGGAGGTTCGGCAACGTGGAAGGGAGCGGGGGAGGGGCATTCTATGCTATTCCTACTTCCCATCCACGTGTCGACCAATCTAGAGAGCCTTTTCTTGAGCTTAACAGGTTTTACCATGGCGGCTCGATGAGCTGCTCCAGCTTCACAAAAGTTCACAGGTTTTACCAAAGTGAGACCTGTAAACCTGAATTAATGAACCAGTAAAAAGGCCAAATCCCCCTCTTCCCTGCGTCGACAAACTGGGCTGGTCCCTAAACAAGCTGGAGTCATGCAATGGGTTCACTGTGCATGAGGAATACGATGAGATCATATCAGTCATCTCCGCGATATTCTTCTTTTCACATGATATTCTGCTATCTAGGAAATTTCGACTATCAAGCGGAGGAAGCAACTCCTACCGCCTCAAGAACCAACGGCTCTACCCAACACAGAAACCATCGATCATTCCTTATTCGGTACAAGTTTTATGATCGCTGCGATCTCACACGTTCCAACTTTGCTCTCATGATAAAAAAGTGTTCCACCATTTCGGAGTCTCTTACCCCAGAAAAAACCCATTCCCAGTTCGCCGCATGTTTTTGCACCATTGGACGCCTTGCCAACCACTGTCCTCTATCTATTGCCGTCCGGAGTTAAATAGCTCACGGAAATTCATGTAGTCACGTGACCCCCTCCCTACTTCAAAAATGTCTTTGTTTATCTATCAAAACTAGTTTTCGCTGACTATGATACGAAAAGTTGTTACCGCTACTATAAAGTTACTTTTACTGACCTTGGCATATGATCGGGCACGAGCGAGGGCAGAAAAAATGAAAAAAGTGACTAATTTGGATAATGAGTGGATTAGACGAGTGGAACAGAAAAATGACTCCGGTTTACTACGATAAAAATTTGCCTATTACAACATAAGCAGGATGTCGTCAATATAGTGGAAAGGGAAGGAAAGGCAGGAATATTAGCTGCTAAAATTCGGTCAAAATGCGAGATATGTGAAATATCAGTTCAATAATGTGAAAAAAATCGCCATCAGCTGCTCGTTCACGCGCCAACAGCGACTTGTCGCGAAGTATGAACGCACCCCAGAGACAGACCCAACAATCACTCCTGTGAATCCTGGTCCTTGCGAGGTGAATTGGTCATCAGCTGCAGTAGCGCGCCACTTTCTCCTCCACGAAAGTGGAAGTGGGGGGTGGCCTTGTTCGGGTGCTGTTGGGGACCCTCACATGGCCGCACGCCTGACCGTAGCTGGACGCGTTACCTGTCTGCGTCCTCTCACTTCTGCTTGCTGTCTACTGCTGAGTGCCTGTTTTGCTGCGGGATATTGGTATGCGCTGGCAATTGAGGGTAGCACGGCGAGTACGAAACTGCATCCAGGTTTGCCTATCATTTAGCCTCATTTTCGCGTACTCTCAAGTGACAAAAGCGTCACGCTCGAACAAATGCCGACCGTTATACCCAAGGTGCAACATCGTGATTAATGGTGGTGTCAGTACGACTTCCCCCTCGAGGGAGGGTCTCGGTACATCCCGCTCCCCTCTTTTCTCAACATCTACCTAGCAATTTCCTACAATTCCCCAACTTTCCAATTTTCTCGGAATCCCCGTGGAATTTTTCTACTTTCCCCAAAAATTTTGCTGTCCAGCGAGTGGGAAGGGGGTATATGGTCAATGTGAAATGAAAAAAACCGCGAAAAGTCAGCGATCCCCTCCTTCCTCAGCGGCAGAGTACGAACCCCTCCCCCTATGCGTTTCGCACAACGATGCTGTACACTGTCCTCACAAAGTGTATGACCTGAACTCGCCATAATGTACAGTTTGTCTCTGAACGAGTTGTGTCGCGACTCGGGGGTGTCCCACTACAACCATACAAGACCTCTCGCGTTTTCCCTTTTGGTGCAAAAGAATTTTAGAGAATTTGCATGAAACGCTCTCCGTTCCCTGACTTAGCTCCAGATAGTGCTCCAATGGTTCAGTCATCAGAACAAGATGTTAGAAACAGGTCGTCCGATCCATTTTGGATAGGAAATTGCTTTGGTTGCGTCCAATAATCATTTCTTGACCTGAGTTCTGGCATTTATTGAGGACAATCTGTGCACTCACTTCCAAGACGATTCTTACCGTGTGCAAGGCGAATGCCTCTGAAGTAGCATGCCACTTTTTCCGCCTTGAAGTGCACGGAAACAGGGCTGTAGGGTAGTGGCACCCGAGTGGTGTCTCCATACGCCTCTGGCTTTACCTTTAAGGCGCAGCACTTGCAGCGATGCCAAGGTCCCGCTACTCAGCTGTGAGGAAATACAATAAGTGAGAGGGTGCAGACCTGCAGACGTTGGCTGCAGCTAGCCGTGAGGCAGCGCGACGAGTGCATGGTCGTCACCAAGATCTCATTACCCTCCACCCGTGTTCCGTTGTTCCGTGTAGTTTGAGCTGAGGAAGTGGCACGCTACTGCAGCTGCGCGGACCCTTCCTCCCTAACCCTCCTCAAGAGGTAGGGCTCAGGATCTACAGGCGTGTCTGTACACTCTGTCTTTACCCTTTCGTCTCATTCCCTACTAGCAATACAACTTCGGAACCATGGGGTCACTCACTCGCACATTTTATTTGAAAGTGGGAGAACGGGAATCGGAGTTGCTTTTTGAGGGCGGCAGCGCATCGGCAAAACGTGATTTAGATTTAGTGTTCACATTGTTACACAGCATTGGTTGCGACTGATACAGTAATTTGCCGGCGCCTTCAACTGGTTCCGTCTGTCAAGCGATAAGATCGCATATCAGGGCCACATCGCTACGTTGGGGACCCCACCGAGCGGGTTTGAGGAAGCGGGGGGGTGTGGAGTGAGGTGATAGAAGGACTAAGGGTGTTGACAAGGTGACTTGTTTCACCATGTATGTAGTTTGCAATATTTGGTATGCTGACAAGCGCTTACAGATATGCCCCCCCCCGTTGTTTTCGCTGATAAGCGTTTCTCATACCGTTCTCCAAGTGATTTGGTATCCTAATTCAAAGTTAAATAACTGAACTACTTCAACTTAAGTTAGTCCCTTTTTCGAGTAGATCAGGGCCAGCGTCTGTGGTTCGAGGTTGTTTCCGGGCCGATGGGGGGGGGGCATTTTGCAATTTCGCTGCTTCACTAGTTCTGGTTTACAAGTGTCATTGTGGTGAAACCTGTAAACTCTTGTGAGCAAGTTCGTCTAACCATCATGGCAAAAGCTGTAACGCTTGTAAGCTCACGAAATGGCTTTCTAAAAAGGTCGACACGTCGATGGGAAAGTAGCAAAAGTGCGAAATGCCCTCCCCCGTCACCACACTGCCCCAAATTGTCCTATACTCCGGATGGACAAGTTATGATTTTTTCATAATGTTCGCGATAAATGAATTTCTGGTCTCTGAACTGGGAGAAAACTTGAAGAAACGGGACAGTTTTGATAGATTGCTTTTCTAGGAATGATAACAAGGAGAACAGGAATCTAGAAAGAGAAGAAAACTTTTTCGAACCCACTTCTGAAATCAACCACATCCAATTGTCGTGGTTCGGCAGTTTGCTGATCTTTCAACTTGCTGGTCAAAGGGACGAAACGAGAGTTATTTTCGGGTTGTCCGATGACATATAACGCCAAGTCGTCGCAATCGAGCAGTTTATCCGCTATCGCTTCATGAAGTGCTTAAAGGGCGGCCATTGATTAGTTTTCGAATTATTCGAAATCACTCGATCACATCAGCCTAACAGGCGCTTACATATTTGAGGAAGGGGGAAGAGGAGCTAGAGGAGCTGAGCTTCACTGCGTCTCATGGCCTCTCCCCTCAACCAAGGCTCAGGCGTATGGCACAGAGGGCAGTGCTGTGCTTTCCAGTCGCTGAGTAAGGCTGCGTTCATACTTCACGGCAACGTCCACCAGCGACCTTCAGCGTTTCGAGCGTCCGTCGGCGTCAGCCACTGGTAAAGCATTGATATCGATCTAATGAACGGCAGCATCTACCAGCTCTACCAGGTTTAATACAGTATTGTGTAGTAGTACGGTAATCTAGCTGTCTGCTCCCTTCTACGTCCCCATGTTGTAACAGTTGTCTGCTACCTTCCTACTTCCTCATACACTTTATCCCTGGTCGATGATGGACGATGGTATAAGGTAGATCGATATCTGTACTTCCCTACTTCCTCGAGACACATTGGTAGTCTTCCATATAGGAGATATCTAGACTTTCCTAGTCGGTGACGCTGACGGACGCTCGAAACTCTGATGGTCGCTGGTGGACACTGCCGCAAACTATGAATGCATCTTGACGTGCGCTACATTCGCAACAAGACCGAACCTCTCAACGTAACAGTGTCCACTCTTCCTACCCTCTCTGTGTCTGCATCTCTCCACGCGAAGCACTCTCTCTGTGCCTCTGTCTATCTGGTCAACTAGCTAGGAAACACTCTGCGTCTCTGCTCGTACTGAAAAGAAGCGCTTTACATCCTAGAGCAAGCATCCTACAGTCAGTCGTTGTGCTACTCTTGAGGAGAGGACAGTTTCTAAGCAAACTTGACCGTCTGAGCTCTGAGTATGAGTTTCGATTAGGGGAAGAGATATCAAGGCGCTGTGTGGGGTGCCTGCAATCTCAACGAGTACCTTAGCGGCGTTTTCAATTATAAAGACCAGAGGAGCTACGAGCCAGTTTAGATAGTGACTCCGGACTTCAGTGGGGGGAATTCAAGCGCCTCGTTTTTTCATGAAGGCAAAACTATTGCGATTACCTGGTTGCAGTAGTGGTGTGGTGATGATTGCCTTTGCTCGACTCATCCGAATGCAATGCGCCAATGGTTCCCTCTTCAGGTTGCTATTGATCCAAGCCGTGGCCACACCGATTTTAGCCAGCCCCATCCATGCTGCAATGAAATCCACCGTATTTTCCATGAACAAGGCCACTACATCGCCAGCACGGAAATTTTGTCCCTGGAATACTGTATCGAATGCATGATGTCACCATCATCACAAGGAACTCATAGACTCAATCGGTCCCGTTACTTGAAAGAAATTTGCGTATCGATTGCATTCCTTATTGAAGGTCTCAAATGTAAACGTCCGTCCAGTTTCGATATCGATCATCGCAGTTTTTTGGCCATTTCTAAAATTCGTTATTTGTGAGCTATGCTTCTCGCACTGGAAACACAGAATCGAAGGAATCCGCGGAAGTTTTTGACCTTACTTCTTGACGACTTCGAGGAAAATCTCTTGTAGACCACGATTTTCTCGCAATCTCTTCCAAAAGTCGAATCTGAGACCAAGTATCAGGAACAGACCACTGAAAAGGGAGACTTAATGAGCTGATAAACTTTATCGGGTGCGGTTCAGTATGGCTCAGGTGTGGCGTGACCTAAAATCGAGGGAAGCATCTTCTAGCTAGCGCTGAATGTGCCACTGTCATTTTTCACTGACAGATGTCCCGAGCCGTCAACAGTTATCACAGGACGTAGTCGCCACTCCACTCGCTTCTGCGGTTCTTTTCCAGCCCGAGGAACCAGGCTAACGAAGACTGTATTCGAAAAGCCTCTCTCGGGGGACATAAACGTTGAGAAACTAGGCTTTCGAAGACAGCGAGCGCGAAAACTCAACTAGGCTTACAGGGTAGACAGACTTCGTGTAAATACTTGCACCGTGCCCTGACCAGGCGTTGCTTGGTGCCTATCAAACGATTCGTAGCGCTTAACATGCCGTCCGCCATTCCCGCCAAAAAGACACTCTCACAAATGCCGGCACTGTCCATCCATTGATCACGGTCGGATCAGCTCTTTTCATTCACAAAATGCAGCGAAATGGTGCTTCTTCACTTCCCTAGAATTCCTTATAAAGGCTAAGCTCTATGAGTGACGAATATACCTTCATTGAAAGTGTAGCCAGATTTTCTTGCGAGTAGTCCCCTTTTTCGAAGCAATGAACTTCTCTTATCAAGTTGCGGTTGTTTTTACCTGGTTTTTACAAGTCCTCTACTTGCTCTTTATAAAAACGTCGCTAATGTGTTTTTTGTTGTATACAATACATTTTGATCTAGTCTTGAAGTTTGCTTCCCGAATCGCATTCTGTAGGTTGTGACGCCGTGATTTTTTGCATTGATCGCTGACCATCGAATTTCAGTTGTGGATTTTAGATCAGAACTCTACATTTTGCTTTTCTCCATCAGACTAATATCACTTACTCTGACTTCGTGCTCACCTGATGTCACGATTCATTGTAAGAAGGCCACGATAGAGGAAATCTCTATGGGCAACCACTAGATGCGTGAGTAGTATGAGTCCTAATACGATTCCTAGGGGAAAGTTCTGGAACGAAGCCACTGCCAAAATAAGAATTAGTGCTGCGAGCTCTTCGAGTATCATGCTGGAAAAACGCTGAAACAGGAGACATTCAATTAGAGTGAATGGATATCCCCACAAAGTAACAGAGCGTGATCAAGATCGTACATGGAAAAGCTGATTGAACGGTAAAGTGGATCATAGAAAAGGTCAAAACTCACAGTTTGGAACATCTCAAAGAACTTGCTAAACAAATTACTTATTGAATGGAGTCGCTTCCAAGTCAACTGGTAATTCATGAGCAAAGTTAGCTAGTTTAGACGTGCAGTGTAGAACCGTACGTTTATGGGAAGGAAGCGTGCTCACAATTGTCACGAAACCTGGTTCACACCCCTGGCAGATGATCTTGTTGAAATGGTGGGAATGACTGGAGTTACTGTACTGTGAGCCGCTGCAACGCTGTGAAAGAGTGAATGAGTACACTTATGCTATGTAATATCAGTTACATTTTCGGCACTGAAACTTGAGTTTTGGGCTGAGAGCGTTCCCGATTTCTGCAAGGAGCCCTAAAAGCAATAGAAAGGAAGAGTGTGTAGCTACAGCCGTGAGCACCTGCCCTTTTTCGACCTCCACAGGTTATGATCTCCGTGAGTTCAAGAGGATGCTCACCCCAAGTTCTATAATGGGTGGCCGCGGCGTGGATGGTCTTCATGACGACGGAGATATAGAAAAGCCTTGTAGGATCTCCGAGTCTATGATGGTTTCCCAGACTAGAGACATTGCCTAGGGTATTGCCTTGCTCCTTGTGAGGATTAAACTCAAGTACTTTGGGGCTTTCAGGAGTTTCAAAGATGGCGAAGAGGCCAAAACGAGAGCCTAATAGAGTGACAACCTTGCATAAGCTCGATTACGACTGCACATAGTGAATGCCTTCTATTATTCGATCACTGCGCCCATTAGGAGCAAAGAATACCACTTTAAATAACCTGAGTACAGACACGTACCGAGTTTACGACCCGTGTTGTAATGTTCCTACGAGAGCTGTCGTTTCCTTTATGGTATGGGAGTTCTGTCGGCATCCACTCAGATCGGAATCAGCAGCACTTGGTTTTCCCCAGTGTAATGTACAGAAGCCCCTCTTCAGTTCTGTAGTTTTTGTCAGTATGTTCGGTTAGCTTTTCATTTTTCAGAACGTTGATGTGTGAGTCAAGTCTACAGGTGTGGACGGCGCTGTTTAGTTTGATGGGGTTGCCTACTCCCCAGTGATAGTCACTCAAACTTGTGCAAGCTACCATGTTTCTGTGACCAGAGCCTTCGCTAAAGTTGGACACACCAGATTGTTGCTGAAAATTGAATGTTTCGGGATAGCGGTAAATTACTGACTTGGCTCATTAGTCTCTAATATGCACACTGGATCTTCTAAAAGCCACCGACCTTCTGGAAAACATCAAATCACAACTTTATGCTGACGATACCAAGGTATAAGAAATGTGCAATGGAGAGAAGTAGTGGGTAGTAGAGCTTTTAGAAACTCTACCAAGTATTTAAGAGTGTGGGCTAAGCACTGGGATTTGGCAGTTAATCTTTCCTACCCATATGGTTCAAGGACTAGCAAGGGAGTAACGCGTTGGCAGCGGACTGAGTGGGACGCGAGCTGATCTGAGAATGATCTCCGGAGCGTGCGCGCGCAAAATGCTCCTCCCGAGCCGAGTAATCGGAAAAGTGACAAATATGTATGGGACCGAAGCGAAGAAGCCAATGTCTTCATTTTATCGAGAGGCATGAACAAGAGGCATGAAGAGTTCAGCGAGAAAGGAAAGGAAAAGCAGAATGATGTTTGTATCAATGCTTTCCTTCTGCTGCATTCGACTCATTGTTTACTTTAATGCCGTCGTTGATCAAGGTGCACACAAGAGTAAGTGGATGCAAAAGCTCAGGTAGACCATATAGCAGCAAAAATCTGTCGAACAGTCGAAATCCTGGGAAAATTCAGCCTATGGGAGCCACAATATCGGTGCCGCGCTGCCAAGAGGGAAAGAAAATTTACGAAGACTAACAAGTGCGACAGAAGTTGTTAATCAATTTGAGTGGTTTTCTGGCAGTAATACAATGTGCTCGCAATGGCGTGGTGTTCGGTCACAATTCGCCCTGTTAACTTCTAGACAGCATTCTTCATTGTAATTCAATGTACTTCACAATGTGGAAATCGAGCAATTAACATTATCGCCACGCCCATAAACCACCCGTCACTTCAGGGAGAGTTGTCAAGCATTGAAAACGTCCAACAAGAAGATGCCTAACTTTAACGTTGAAGTTGAATCACAGCTTGTCATTGTCATCAATACAACGCCGCTCGGTGAACAAACCAGACGTCGCTTTACGAAGAGCTACCATGTCGAAAGCATTGACCTTACAAAAAGACCCTCGAAAAATGCCATTCGGTTTATTGCGAGTTAAGTTTTGGACCTGTGACCACCAGTTTCTAAGATTCCCAAAACTATAGAGGCACATTTGGCATCTCAATTCCGTTCTATAAGATTGACGCCAACTGCGAGCGAAGTAATGAAAAAAGGATCATAAGAGACAGGAAGTTATCCCGGTCAGATAGGGTCAGAAGCCACATAAGAGAAACATCGCGGCTTCCTGCCACGTGGTACAACAACAACGAACCTTGTTGATATCCTATTTTACTGCAACATAGACCTCGATTAGTTAAAACCAGTCGATGGGAGTCAGACTTACTTATCCGGAGCCTTTGATAAAGCTGATCGCACCAAACCGCTCCTAAAAATTGAACGCCCCGGATATGCCTTACTGACCTGGCTTAGCTCATCTCTCAACAAGCGACTAACAGTTTTCGTTCGAGTCACTCAGGCAATTATAAGGGCACAAGCAGTGTGTCACAAGGAGTGTTCCCTCTCAACGGTTCCCAATGTGATCTACCGGAACACAGCGAAGCTTACCAGAACATTTGATTACTTGCTTAGAGGCGAGACCCGGGATCACATATGGAAGGCAATGGATCTCCAATAAGTATGACATGGGAGTATACAGATAATGAGAAAAATCAGAAGCAGACCGTACGAAATGCCTTATGCAAGACCCCCCCCGTGCCAAACCGAGCTCGTACGTGCATAATGTGAAGAGAAGACAGGGTCGGACGAGTTCTTCCCGAAGTGCGCGATTGTTGCTGGCTTTTTGCAAGCAGAGGATAGATTAGAGCAGCTGTTCCAAAGACTCGTTTTCAGTCATATTCTATAGCATTGTCTTATTTAATTGGTCGCGTTTATTTTTATCTGTAATTTGTGATAACATACTATATAGTATTAATATTACTATTACTATTAGTATTAGTATTAGTATTACAATCTTTCTACTATGTAGTATACTACACATAGTTAATACTAAAACCGATGCTATGTAGAGTAAATACAGAATAATGAAGTATATTTTTACTATGAAGAATACTACATAATGAAGTGCTGAAAGCGATGCTCTGTGGATAAATACAGAATAAAGAGAAAACTGTAGAGTGAGAAGAAAACAAATAAAACAGAACAACAGAATATATAGAAGAAAACAATTTCGGGAGATCCTATAAAGCCGCTGTTATTTGCCAATAACGCCCTACAAATTAAAAGCGACGAATGCGCGCAATTCAGCGTTCGCTACCCTAGCGACGTAACATCGCATATAGGCCCTTGGAGGGTGCTATGAGCCTAAGAGTGACCATGGGCCTAACTCTTCCGCTTCCACGAGAAAACCATATCGAATACAGCACATGGAAACTAAATTTTCTCATTGTCAAGACTGAATTTTCCTGCCAACTAGGGGAGGATTCAACTTTCGTGATCCGAACATCCATGAAATTAACCGAAAATCATTCAAAGGCAATTGGCACAATAATTTTGTGCTCGGTCTACAGTGCTAGCACGATGCTACATATATAGTGGGAAAATGGCGAAAAAACGAAGTGAAACGGTCAAAAACCTGCGAAGAAAAGCCTTCGTTCTTAATGACTCAGAAAGCAATTTTGGACGAGTTTCCCGTAGGCATCTTGCCAATAACCGCTACGGTAGATACGGCTGCACGTATGTACTCATATATCCATGCAGCACCGCGACCGCTTCATACCAATCCCTTCGCTTCATATTTTACTTCACACGCACATCAGGTACCCTCCATTTGTGAGCGAGCGGGCACGGTGGGCGTTCGGATCGGTATGTTGTAGCTTGATAGAATCTCATCAGGGTACATATTTTAGAGGAGGCGCCACGCTGCGCCTCCTCAGGGGCGCGAAACTGCGTGTGCCAGGAGTATTGATCCTGCTCGTCTTAGGGATTTGCTAACTGCCTTTGAACTTGTTTTCTATCGTGCTGCCAGGTGGTCTCAAATGCTACCTAGAGAAATTCTAAATTTTCTCAACTTCTAATCACTTTTTCCAGTTTTCTCAAAAAAAACTGTCGTCAGCGGGAGAGATCGTCACTAACCAACTACCAGACTAGGCGTTGTAGTAGTACTCCTGCGGGAAAAGTCAGGAACCGAATATGAACCGTAGATCGAACACGACAGCTGCTTCTCAGCGACCAAAGTCGATTCGTCCTGTCCAAGACGAGTGACAGTTCCCGACACTTTCGTCACTGGAATTGGCGAGATAAGGAAGCTGGAGACGCGTAATTACTGCCACCATTGCAACCACGATTGCTTTTACCGTGCAGACAAGAACTCACAACGCCAGCACTTGTGGGTTTGTGCAAACTAAGCAGTTGTCCTGAGCGCTCTGTGTAAGCGTGATTTCCTGGCCTAATTGCCTTCGCAGTGGATGGCATTGGGAGGAGTTTTGTAATTGGGCTTGGGGTATTGCTGCATGAGGGCTTTGACACACCCTACAAAGCTCCTCCAATGCTGCACTGCTAAGGGGTATGTGTTCAGAAAGTGTTTTCCAAGAAGTGTTTCTCGTTTTTTCTATAGGGAGGGGTACTTTGGGCTACTGGTTCATGACTGATGACTGAGCAGCTATTATCCGTAACACTTGGTCGCGGGGATCGTCTTCCGAACAGTGTGGAATGCACATTGGAGGGAAGGGCTGTTGGAAATACGCGACGAAGAACAAGGTGGACTGGTAGAGTAAAAGAGAGTTGCCTCACTCCACTTGTCAGGGGTTCTGTAGAGGAACACCTCGACGATGATTCCAATACTAAATGCAATTGCCTTAGTCCACTGGAACGGTATCAGAGCGAGAAGAATGTGGAAGCATTTCAAAGCCGCTCGAAAACTAACGCTGGTCAGTTAAAATGCATGTCCATCACAGTGATTCCTCACCTTTCATTCCTTTATATACTCTGTAATCATTTACTGAATATGAATGAAATCATGGCTGGCACAGACCACAAGTCCGGCTTTTTTTTGTTGAGGTTTTTCTTCATTTCCATTGCGTGGGTTTTGTTGTGAGTGCTGCAGACACTTTAGTGGGATCTGGAGCACGAATCGATTAAGCTATGAAAGATGACTGATCATGCATTCCTTGAGACGTAAGACGATTTTATTCGAAACGTTGGTCAATAAAGGACGGCTGAATCACAACAAACCTGGATGACCCAAACGTATGACAAAAACTGACTCAATGTCTTTGGGGTTATTTTGTTATGTAAACTGCTGCTAAGGCAGTGCCCGCGATCAGTTGAGATCCCTTCTCCCTTCGCGAGCAGGTGACAGGTTGCAGACGCAACATATCCGCGCTCGAAGCGAGCGGGAGTCGTTCATGCTGTCGTTCCCCTTACTGCCCGATCCATTTTTATTGGTCCCGTCGGCCGCACTTCACGGCTATAACAACAAGGGACCTGCTGAAAAACGGACAGGGACATTATTGGCGATAAGAAATCAGCTGTGATCAATTGCGTCGACCATATCACAGCACCTGTCGCTCGGTGTTCTTGTCCGATTACACCCACTGCTCTCCCTGTGCTCGCAGGAGTGCGCGCGCCATTTATTTTTATCAGTTACTTGCGCACGATTTCACTACTGTTTTTGTCCACCACTGACTTTCTTGACATCTTGGCGCTGTTCAGCTCCAGCCTCAGGGCATCTCATCATAGGCTTTTGCCATTGAACCCTCCTTCGTTCTTTGAAGGTTATCACAAGGAGTCAAATGTCCGACCCCAGGCAGGACTCCAGCCCGCATCCGACGTATGGTTAACGGCAAAATCACTTTAGGATCGGTGCGCGGTCCCGGCCTCGATTACCCCTGCTAGATGCTGCGCGGCGCTCATACGATCGCACAACAAAAAAGAAGTATGATAAGGCCGTTCGGTTTTTCTGCATAACCGAAAATAAGGCCGCTGCACCTGACGAGTTCAAGGAAGCAAAATATGATGTTCTCACCAATTCGAAACCCTTCAAAATGACTTGCATAATGCTTTAAGAATTACCTATATTCAAGAGCGAAGTGAACCCCTTTCGACTCACACTGTACGGAAGTAAGAAATGTGCATACACTCCACCACTTGATTGGGTCAACATCCCAAAAGCTGGCCAAAATGCTTCACCCGGCACGGCTCCACTGAGTCAACCGCGAATTATCTGAACCAACCCGTTGAACGTTCAAGGCATAAATATGCGTACACCTCCTGCCACCGTTTCCCTAGATAGGGTACTTTGTCAGACGTGCTGCGTAAAAAGGCTGCTCTAATGCTCGGATTACTGTGTGGAGGGCACGTGACTATATCACTCACAAAATGCCACAATCTAATGTGGCCTGCAACTGCAGGACCCGCAAAACGCGCCAAATTGCTTGAATTGCTAAGACATCGATGAAGTGTACAGGAGCTGCTTCCAACTTTTCCTCCCCAGAGATCTTGAAGAAGCCATTCCGAGCGCAGAATGCTTAAAGTTAAGAAAGCGGGTAGACTTTAGAGGAAATGTCCCCACGTTGATGGGCGAGGTGCCTAAACATGACGAGAAGGCGTCTGTTCTTCCTTACAGGAATTTACCTTCAGTTCAACGGAAATTTAGTGGGAACGCCACATCATCAACATTATTATACAAGATTCGATGCTTTTGTGAGTATAGTGTGGTGATATTCCCATGTTGAGTTCATAGTAGTCAACTTAAGATGTTACTCGCTGGTGACGATAGTTGACCATGATGCCCTAGTGCCGAAACCGCGCCGCGACCGCCCCGTTCTGAGGGCCGGATCTTGAGGGCAGTTTGCGCGTTTACGCGCGCCCCCCGCCAGGGCACGCCATTGCGTTGTGATCATTTCCTGAAAAATACGACCCCCCCCTAAATTCCATCTTCAAGTACGACCCCCCACGTTACCTCTTCCCTAGATTTTTCCAACCTCCTACCACTTTGTCTATTTTTTCCCAAAAAGTTTCTGGTTTTTTTACAAAATTTTGCTGTCGAGCGGGGGGGGGGGTCGCAGTACCTACGTACGTCCCAAGCACGTCCAGCACTCTGGCGCTGGTGTAGCATACTGACAATACGTACGAGGAAGGGGCGATGATAGGAGCTACGATCACCGCCCCATGAATTCATCACAAGGGCCCCATGAATTTATAAACAAACAAGAGGACTCACGACTGACGATTAATAAACAGATGAAAGTACATTCCCGGACTTTTCTGATTGCAGGAGCACATTTGCTTGCAATTGGGAAGCCCTATCTAGAAGTTACACCTTCAAACACCTGCGTGAAAGCCCCATGCATGGCGCATTGCATATGTGATGCCAATTGGCGCCCAATGGCCTATTACCTGATATGCTTGACGAAAACATGTGTTTCAGAAGCATACCAAAGTCTTCGAGCCAACTGGAGGTTTCCTGGCCTCGGAGGGGTTGATTTTTCGGTGTCGTGGGGGTGATTACAAAATGATCACAACGGGGAATTTTTTCGAATAGTAGGTCTAGGAAGGAAATTAAAACCTTGCTGGAAAGTAGAAATCTTCAAGTTTGGCACAGTTCTTTTTTTACGAAAGGCCGTGTATGAAGCTTGCCATGGACGTCCAAAGCGTAGCGACTCGCGGTTCGCAAAAATGATCACAGACGGATCACAAAGATGATCACAACGGGGAAAATCTCTGGAATCGGAACGTTTTTGAAATCGCTCAATTCAGGTGATAAGAGCCAACCTAGCTCTACTCATTCCCACTTACCCCTCTCCGATAGCTTCACTTTCAACGAAGTTATGGGTGTTCAAATGAGGGGTACTTTTCACGTGTTTGGCTTGAAATTGGCTCCAAAGATAGCGAGCGCCCAATGCGCTTGTTATTGACGCTGACCGCGAACAGCCAAAATTCAAAAGTAATCCATAGTTCCGGTTCCCAGCTGGCCTGGTGAGTTTTTTTTCTTATCCATTTGATTGTGAATTATTTTGATTGTTTGTTTTTGTTAAGTTTGATTTTGTTTTGTTGAGTTTGATTTTGTTGTGAGGAAATTGCTCAGGATTCAATTTCTACGGTTTCATAGGTAGCTTTTGCAATGGATTCTTTTCTAGATTTTGCGGATTAGTGGATTGGGATTTATCTAGACCAGATGAGGAGGGTTGGTGGGCGAAGTGTCTTGAAGTTTTTTGTGAGGAAGGAGGACAAAGTTTCAGCAATAATTTTTTTTGGCCTAGGAATAGTTCGATAGTGCCTAGTTCTATTTATTGTCATCTACATCGTCCCTTTTGAGCTTCTTTTTACTTGTACCGTGTATCACCGCTCTCTCCACTTCAACATGGGCCATGCGTTTACGACCCCCCCTCCATCGCGGGCAAATACGACCCCCCTGTTGTGATGATCACAAAGATGGCGTGCCCTGCTGGCCCGCATCCCACGTTTGAGCACCACTCACCTCTGAGCAAGGTTTGTTTCATGTGCGAGGTGAACGGTATTCGAGCTGCTCTAATGTACGACTTTTTCCACTGAAGCGTAGTACACGCCAAGGGCGAGTGCCATACTCCACCTGCGCAATCTTCTATGGGGGCAGCACTTGCGTCGATACAAAGTTCTCGCAGCGAAACACGCACTCAGCGATAGAAACGAGAAGGCGCAAACATGTAGTGCGCTCGCGTATGGTCAGGCGAGTGTCTAGCCATGCGGCAGCGCGGGCGCCGTATAGAGACGGCATCCGAATATCATCACCCTCCAGCCCCGTTCCCGTGCACTTTTGACCGCTGAAAGTGGCTTGCCTTAACTGCAAACCCATCCAACTCTTCCATGGCAAGAACCATTATCCACGAAGGTAGGTATACAGCGCGTCTTTTGAGCGTTCTGGTCAATGTTTGAAAGCGCAGCAATCACGACGTCGTGCAAATTTTCTCATATGCGCGGATTACAGGAGTAGAGCATTACTTGTGGAGCATTACTTTCTAGTTGCGGCATCACTGTTGACTCAAGGAATAGTGTCCTCGAGCAGCCGATGTGTAGGACCAAACACCGATCGAGTTCTGAACCGTTGTTGCCGTTATTGCCTTTCGCCTCGTGGTTCCAGTGGGTTGTCAATATATTTCAATGAAAACTTTCCAATACTCGTTTTGTACACAAGTCACACCAGCTGATAAGCGGCAAAGAAACCACTGTTGAAAAGTGAGCACAGTACATTCCAATTCTACTGAGAAGTGAAGATATTCCCAGGGATTTTTGGTGCTCCAATTTCAAATGCTGGTTCTGGTTTTTCTTTTTGTTAATTAGCTGTCACATGCCATATTATTTCGAAGCACTTTTTCGCTTGCTCTAACCAACAGCTCGATCAATTTTGTTTTGGGTTTTGTGATTCTTACTGTTTTCAGATAGTCGAAACACTAACACTTAGAAACGACAGGTCTGGAAGAAATAACTCAGGGATCAACATGGTGCTGCAGCGGAGTACATTGATTCCACTGCGTCCGCTTCCGAACCTCAACGCAAGCGGAATAAGAAAACTTGTTCCTCGTTAGCAGAATTGCGTTGATAGAAATGCTAGTTACTTTGAGTAATAAAGTTTTACTTGAAGGCAGTTCCCGCGACCCGTGAAATGTCTTTGTATTTGGCACTGGTCCGCACTCGCAGAGAATGTACCACTTTCGTCACCGAAGAGAGGCTACAGATGTGTGACTGTCGCAACCTCTATTATTTTCACTCTGCAAGACAACGACTTACACGCGGAATCACGTGTATGCATTGTGTTGCCTGGAGCATCGTAGGGCGATTTCCTATACTCATCAATGGAATTCCTACATTGTCGAAACTTCTGGGAGCTTACGAGTTGTTCTGCTCAACCTGGATACGCTTATGAAAACAATCTGTCAGTGGCAGACCACTTTGCAAGGCCAGATGGGTTTGGACACTGCTCAAATTCAGTAGCGATTCAATCTGGTTCAAAAGCCCGTCCTGACTGCTTACCGTAGCCCTAATTTCATGAACAGAGTTTTTGAAAGCTATTTTCTGTTCCATTAATTTTGTTTTTCGTTTTTTTTTCTTGGTTTCGGATGGCATACACGGTACCGGAGGATGCGAAGAAAAGATTCATGAGTCATGGGTTGCAGGCTGCAGTGTGTCGCCAGCATTCCGGAGAACTCGTACAATGAGGCTGGTACTGTCATGGAGGGGCTTCGTTTGAGGTGTCCTCAATGTAGTTTTTGTTTACTCCTCTACTAGAAAGTCACTCATCGGCTGCTGAATCATAATCGAGCCCGAAAACTCGAAATACTTGATCGCGGAAAATGTCTCTAAGCTGGCATATGCGCATTTCCAATTTGAGGTCGAGAAGCGCAGAAAATCTTTCACAGTCTAACGTCCTTTCCGTCGCTGATGTCGCGAGTGTCAGGGAGCTGGGTATGGTGCAGCACTTACTCGTTCTCCACCAATTTTTGTTCCCTTTCCAACGATTGGTGAAGGCACCTCGCTAAACCCTTGATCCCTGAACAGCCCCACCATCCGCAGTGAACGAGACTGTATACAAGCATTTATTCCCTATCATCATTCCGCAATCCGCTACTGCAGAGTAAACTTATGGGAAGGGTAAGAGTTTGACTAAAGCTGCAGGCGCTGTTTATCTACGGCGGGGACTCGTGGGGAGCAATCACTGGGCTTTGTATTATAATTGCTTCCCTGGGGTCGTTTACAAATCTTCTCTGGTAGAACTTTGTAGGAAGCTGGAGCCCATGCTGTCGTAGCCACATCTAAAACGTGTCAACTCGAAAAAAGGTAAATTTTGGCAATTTATTGAAAGCGAATGCCCCTGTCAGCATAAACAGCGCCCAAGCTGCATCGTTTTATGCCGAGGGAGCAGTTTCGCCTCTGTAGAGGTGGAGAGGAGGGAAGGGCGTGGGGGGGGGGGCATTGGTATTGACACCGTTGAAGAGAGCCATTTTTCCCATGATTTGCGTGGTGTGGGACGGCACATTTTTCTACATTGAAACTTAGTTATTTCCAAAAAAGTGAATGACTACGATCAAAATGTATTGAGAAATGAAATAGTACGGATTATTCAGAGTATACCAAATCTCGACCGTATCTTTGCACTATTTTAGCTCTCACTGCTCGACCTTCCAAAATCAGGCCTTTTTTTCCAACTTCTTCCTCTGGAGGCAGACTTTTTATAGAGCAATATTGCATCCTCTTAGTCCGAATCTTTTTCTTGAACTAATTTTATGAAAAGAAAGTGAAACAATCGCGCAGATTTTGAGTTATATAATAACTGTGGGACAGCATTGGGCGACGCCGTTCCACAAGACAAACTTTCTGTCGTCCACCATTGACGGAAATCGTCGTCAACGCGTTAAGTGGATATGATATTCTTGTTCAGGGGTCGAACTAGCCTAAGAGACATGTTTTCAGCGAATTCGATGACCTATGACATTTTGGCGCGGGCGCCAGGCAGTTTCATGGCAAGTAATTGTGATATTCGTGTTCACGAGGTGAAGCTACTCCACGAGATAAGTTTCCGCAGTTCGTGCCAAGCGACTGTGGGATTCGTTTCAAAAGGACAAGCTACCTCTATGGGATAAGTTTCCAGCGAACTTGGCTGTTCGTACATCTTTATTATTAGAACAATATAGTGGCAGACACCATTGTCTGCCATCGTCGTCAACGTGTTGACAGGTATTCTTTACAAGAGCTGAAGAGTGTTCTCTACAAACATTGACTGCATAGCCCCACAAGATTTTACAGATCTGTACTCGATGGCTCGACACCTCGATGGGCAGTAGCGGAATCGCCAAATCCTCCCCACCCCACCAAGCCGTACGGCGCTGGTGCGCCGGTTTCCGGAGTTATTCCCTACATGCGATCTTTGCGGTGCGTTCTTCCTCCAGCGTGTTCTCAACATCAGAGCTTCTACACATATCGCATTCTTTCATTGGGTTCAGTCTCACCGCTGCCATAACCATATTAGGCAAGTGTTTACCCTCGGCCTGATGCGGTTTCTGATCAGCTGATGGCACAAAAAGCAGTCGGACGAGTTTTATTACGTGATAAATTGACCATGGCGTGGCAATGACCATCTAGAATTTATTTATTTACAAGTTACATTGCTCATCAAAAACAGGTTCTACGGTTCAACATTAAGGCCCTAATCATCTTGTTAGGTGGGGGGGGGAGAGAGGGGCAGACGGCGTTGGGATGAAAGAAAGGAGATGAGAGGGCATTCATGTCAACTCCTATCAACATTTCAAAAAATGCTACAAGTGATACGGTGCGCAATGAAACGATAAAAGTTTCATACTTAGCGACCACATAGCTGCGTTCATACCTTGCGGACCATCCACCAGCGTGCGCCAGCGCCCACAGCGACCATCAGCGTCTCGGATGTCCGCCAGCGGCTAGGAAAATATAGATAACGATCTAGAGAACGGGAGGTCTACCAGCGTTCGCCAGCGACCACGAGCGTCTCTGCGGACATGGAAATTATGGATATCGAACTAGCTCCCACCAACTAGTAGCAGTGAGTATGGAGAAGTAGGAGGGAGGAGAAAGCTGGATTAGGCGTCGTGAAGCTGTGACATGCAATCGCATCGCACTACTACACAATACCGTACTCCTGGTCGTTGATGAACGCTGGTATTCGCTGGTAGACGCTAGATCGATATCCATACTTTTCTACTCCCTCAAGACGCTGATGGTCGCTGGTGGACGCTGCTGCAAAGTATGAATGCAAACAGAGACCCACTGCGGTGGAGTAGCAACTGATTGTGAGTAGGAAGTGGTTAAATAAGAAATAAGAATAAGAATAATAAAGAAATAAGGAATAAGAAAGCAAAGCAATTGCATTGAAACAAGCAGTCCAAAATACGATTGCTTTACTTCGCCCATTCCTGGAAGAAGCCATGGCTATTTGGTCGACCCGGGGCTCACAGGGAGGTAGAAATCCCAAAATAGTGATTAATGATGAAAGAGGAATTGGAGGTTTCCGTCAAACAATCACTAATTCTTTGAAGCGCTAATTTGGCGTGTCGGTTCGAATGTATGTGAGCACTGTCCGCCGGTTTGCGCCCCGGTCCGCAAAAAGGCTCCAGAGTGCGGTAGACGAGGCATAGAAGGAGCTGACCGCTGGCAAATATTAAGCCAGTTGGTGTTGAAGTATCAGTGTAGCTCAATGCTTTTATTGTAATTCTAACCTTCTTTGCTATGTGAGACATGAAGTTAATACACTCTGAGAAAATCGGCGAGGTGTTGTCGCACATGGAAGGGGGCAAATTCGGAATGAAACGATGCAACGGGAAAAGCCATCAGGAGCAGTGTACGACATCGTTGAAAGATTCCCATGAGGAGGGCCATACTTGGTGATGGGCAGGAAGGAACTCGCAATTGATCGATAGGGTGTTATCTGGGCTCTGACGGCAGCTTTTCGGGAGGAACTGGGAATGGTAGGAAGGATGGGGAAGGAGTAAGAGGGTGGTCATACCGGGGAAGAAGCCTTAAGGGAGCTGGAAGGGTAAGGGGGTCTGACATGGTCATTTCTCTCATCCTTATGTTGCACCTTCTCTCAGCTGCTATCACAAAGTGAGGGAGCAATTCCATCTCTGGGAACTCGTCGTCGACATGTTGCATGGCATCTCGTACAAAGTGCTCTAACACTCCTGCTAAGGCGTTCTTATCAGATGTCATGTCCTGAAACGGGAGTATAAAAGTGGCTTATCGTCGCCGTACGTGTAACCACAGCACAGCATAAGGCTTGCGGTTGTACTTTGGCGGGCAGACGCTAGCGTCAGTCTCTTCCAGCGTACTCCACGCAGTGCCGGAAGAGAGCGGCAATGCATATCGATCTAGCTTCACCAGCGTCACCAGCGGCACGCTGCGCGTACGCCAGCGGCACGCTAGCGCACGCTGGCGTAGCGAGGGCACGGGAAGCATAGCTATCGATCTAGCTTCACCAGCGTTTCTCGAGCGTTTCTCCAGCGGCACCAGCGTTTTGCTAGCGCTTGCAGCGGCAGGGAGTAGAGACTATGTGGCCGTGAGAGACGCGGAATCGACGTGTATTGTAGAGACCATGTGGCCGGCAGAGACGCGGAATCGACGTGTATTGTAGAGACTATATGGCCGTCGGAGACGCAGAAGCGATGTGCATTGTAGAGACTAAGGGCGAGTGAGAGACGCGCAATCGATGTGTTTTGTACCCTCCAGCTCTCCCATAGTCTCTACTCCCCTGCCGCTGCAAACAAAAACAAAAAAAAAACGGCGGCGCCTTAGCCAAAGACGCTGCGTGAAACGCTCGAAGAAAACGCTGGCGCAGGTCGCCAGGCGTGCCGCTCGGTGACGCTGGGTGAAGCATAAGATCGAATATGCCAATCCTCTCTTCGGCACTGCCGCTGGCGTACGGTGGAAGCGCTACGCTACGCTACGCTGCCGCAAAGTATAAACGCAGTCTAACTGCGCCTGCACCCCACTGGGCTTCCAGGCAGCAATCCGGTGATCGGATATCGCCTAAGTAGAGATAGAAAGCAGCTGCAATGGCTGCCGAGGAACAAAAATTGGTCACTAAAAAATTGAGCATACAGGGGGAGGGGCAGAAAAAGACACTTCGGCCGAGTCACATATCAGCAAAGTTTTCGCAGCCCAGACAGAGGACGTGGATACGAGTACCAGGGCGGAAGATACCCAAGATGTTCCTCGATAAGCAGGAGCTGGCTCTCGCCCATCACCTTCATGTACACCAAATCACTCCGCACCACCTCCATCTCCAATCGCAGCCTGACTGGAAAGGCCTCTGGAATTCCGTCACCTCCAAACAGCTGCGAAACTTCTAGTATGGAGTCACCCATGGATAGCTACCTGGAGACCAGTACTCTCGATCTGGATGACCTCCAACATCGAGCAGCTCCGACAACGTCGCCACGGTCTAGGACATCATCTTCACCGCCGCCAAGGCGCGGTTGATGGTATGGACCGGAAGTTCCTGGAATGGGAAGACCGATATTTTCTTCGTGGACCCCGGACTGAAGGTGACGGTTACATCGACCAACTCGTGGAGAATATCCTGCCTTCATGTCATCGCCTGTACCTTCTTGGAAACTTCTACTGCTACAGGATTGGGTGCCTCCACACGGAATCGAAGGGCGTTGGAAAAACTCTCGCCTACTTGGAATGAAGGGCGTTGAGTACCTGAAGAAGACGGAATATCCAAGTGTGTCACCTGACCTAAACCCCTCGAATTACCCGGTTCGGGCGGAGCTCAACAGGGTGGTCTACGGTGGCGGAGAAATCGACTATCTCGCTGATCTCAGGCACCACATCGCGGTCGCGTGCCAGAATCTCTCGATGGCGCTCGTCCAGAAGGCTGTGGCGGAGTGTCATGATAGTATACAATATGCTGTTGAATATGGTGGTGGAAATGTCCAATCAGAATTTGACAAAGTGTAACTTATAGCGCCTTGAAAGTCAAGAAAGAAAAGTGTCTTTTTTTGGCCTCCTTTATATCAAGGTATGTATGCACGTGTAGTAATGGCTTCGGCACTGCTCAAAGATCACATATCACAACACATTGTACAACCAACCAGCAAGAATCCCACCACATTACCTCACCTGCGGCAAATCCTGAACGATAGCGTTGAAACTCCTCACCAAACTGACCTGTTCCAAATATTTCAAGGAGAACGGGCTCTAATATCTCGATGATAACACAAATCATCCTTTTTTGCCCGACCGAAGACAGATTCAAGAACCCTTGCGGAATTTAAGAACAAATACCCTACAGCAGGGTCAGATGTATCGAAATTCCAAGTAAGACCCGACACAATCTGCCTCTACATTCAAAAAAGGCACAACATAGGCCTTCAGCTTCTACTTGCAGATGGGATAGTAGCCGGAGATTTTTATTGCAGCAGTTTTATATGATTGCTTTTGTGTGACGTATACTCCATAATCTGTAGGGGTGGCGGCGCTTCTGGGGCAGATTAGTAGGGTATTTTTGTTGTGGACTAGTTGTGATCACGCCTTTGTCCAGCACAAGAAGGGATGACCGATAGGATAGATACATCCCACGAAAAATCCAACTTACGCCACGTACAAGTAAAGTCGCAACCACGTCCCTCCCATCTCCGGGATTGAGTGTGTGGCAACCGCTTTTATGCTTTCTTCAAAGCTTGGCTTTGTGGTGCTTCCGGCTTGTATGGGGCATATCCACTTCACCAGTGTTTTTGTCCATGTAAATAACACCTTTCATTTGCCAGACCTGCTACCTGCGAAACCTGAAATGTACAAAATAAGCGCTTAACCACAGGAGGTCTACATGTTTCCATACAAAGTGACCCTGATACAAATTCGCTACAGATATTCTACCAGTTCGTCCCCCATCCAACGCGGCGATCCCGCCGCTATCATCATTAATGAATCAATAAACTGAAAGCACACGGATTAATAGCCATCGCCTCAGAAACAGTCAAATAAAGAACGACGAGCTGCTCCACAAGTGTCAGTCGCGCCTTGCCCATCAAGGTCACTTAACTTTTTTAGCAGTGCTTATCCTCTTTTTTCCCAACACGCTCTCCAATCTATGGACGATTAAGCGGTTCCAGGTCTGTGTACAACGAAGCCGACAAGAGGCGCCTTTGGCTGGAAGGAGCACTTTGCCATTCCCTACTTGTGTCCCTTTCGACCCGTCAACATAGAGAACTTAATAAATCTTGTGTACGACACCAGTTAAAGTTTGTAGATGACTATTCAATGTAAAGGCTACCTGTCTTTCCTTGTGGAGCAATGAACACGACGGTGAGAACTAGCGAGAGTGCAAATATACCCCCCCCCCAGTCCCTTCCCAGCGCCCACAGAAACTCTGAATTTCTAACGTGATGGAATTCCGGGATTCCCTCTGACTTTTGCAAATGAAGGCCAATCGAATCGCCCGGCTTTGCCTCCCCTCTAGAAGACAGTCGCCAAAATTTTCTACAGATCACCCTGCTTATTGTTAAGGATTCTCACAATGAACTCTTGTAGGCGGCTACAACCATCTGGTACTCAGCTTGCTCCCTATGGATGTCTCTTCCTGACTTCCTCTGCCAACCAGATGCTCAGTTCCACACATGCTCCGCATTTCAGTGGCCACCGCACTCTGGGAAAAATTACGAATTTTTGAAATTTTTGTAGCAAGTGCCGCCCACTTGTAGTGCGCCTCGCCCACTATGGGTGTGTTTTCCTCATTCCGTCCGCCAATTGACTGCCTGTCGTCTCGAACTTATTCCGCTTACCCCGCTCTTGAAGAACCAAAATATGAATTTTTGAAATAAAAGGCTCCTGGTCAAGGGCAAGCTCCGCCCATAGTGGGCGGGTCAACAATCTGTAAACCAAGAACCACATCTTTCAGAACTCTCTCACCAGACTGCAACCTGCTGACTACATGGCAAACTAGCAAAAAGAATCAGCGAAAGTGCACAATGCTTCCGCGAGCCGTACAGGGCGAAAAGCTAATCTGAGGGGATCCAAATACGGATGTTTGAGGGAGGAAGTTCATCTCTCTGGAACAAACCACGGAGGGAGAGATATCACATGGAGTGGGTGGTACGATGGCGAATAAGGTGGCTTTAGTGCGTAAGTAGCCGAACTTCTCGTTCCTTTTTTACAAGAGTTTTTTCCTTACGATCGATAAATGACCTTGTGCGTACGTATTCCTTCATTCAACACATTCGCCTTTTCTTATTCTCCTTCCCAATTCTTTCCCGACATGTTTCATATTGTTTTTGTGACTTCTAGCTGTCACCATGTCTTTTCCTCGTTCCCTGTACTCTTCAGCCTTAAATTCTTCATGGCGTCCGTTGTTTCCTGGAAGTTTACCGAGGTTCAGAAACGAAAATTCTGTGGTTAGCCGCAGCTCTGCGGGAATTTGTTGCAGGCTCGGTTCGCACGTCGATAGACCGAAAGCTTGTGCCTGTATTTAGTTGCGGTATTCTGCAGAATGTACTAGATTGGCGGGAAAGTTCTGTCATACCCTCCAGGACCGACTCTCTCTTAATCTTGGCATGGTTGTTCCGTCAAATTAGTGTTGTACTTGAGCCGACCAAGATTGTTAACGTTTATTAGGCCAACGTTTCGGCTTCCTCGCCTTCGTCAGAGCCTGAAAGAGTCCGAAACAGTTGTGATTTGCTCTCCCAAACGCCTTAGCAAGAACTGAAGACCCTTTTGAGATCACTTTCAGGCTCCGACAAAGACGAGGAAGCCAAAACATTGGCCTAATAAACGTTAACAATCTCTGAAGTACAATACTAATTTGACGTCACAACCAGCCAAGGCTAAAGATCAAAACTCCGCATATATTAGGTTGTCCCAAAAGTTCTGGGACACTTTCAAACTTTTTTCGAATTAAGTTTATTCCAGTGGGAAGCAATTTTGATCAGCTATATATATGTCACCTTCATTGGCAACTTGTTGCCAATCACTACGCAGTGTGTGGTTGCCCTGCTTCCAGAAGCCTCTTAGTTCTGTGGCAGAAAGCAGCGGCTCATTTCGACGTACCTATCATAAATCGATTTTTACAAGAAGATTGCCGCTGTGGGATTATGTTAAGGTTGTCGGAAAGACTAAGTCCAGGGCTACCACGAGACTGTTGTGAATTCCCGACAGCTAAGGCTTGGATCTCGAGCAGGTCGTTTTCCAAATTTGACCCGCGGTGTGGTCGGTAGGCAAAATAGCTCAGGTTTTGGGACCAAATGGAGAGATTTTCCACCCACTTGCAGTGATATCAATCAGGGCACCCTGTTACCATAGTTGGGAAGGAGGGACTTCCGTTCGAGAGGAACAGGGTTACCCACACCACGACTACACAGCCTACACCCGGCGCCTACTGGATTGATAGTATTGGCGATCGGTTCTGCCCTTTCTGGGGGATCTAGCCGGTGGCGCTCCCAGGAGTGATTCAACTAGAGGCACCCACTCCATATCCAGTTACAGTGCTGTTCAACCAGCCTGTACAGCGGAAGAGGGAGAGAAGTTGTAGACAGTACCCACATGTGCTCCCCTTGGAGTACTGGTCAACTCATGAGAAAAATTGATCACTTCATAACTTTTCTAAGGGAGCGAGGCCTTCTCTCATTTGTGCTTTGGGACCAGTCAAGTGTAAGGAATAGATAGCAAGTTGATTTGTACGTATTGGTTTTAATCAAGCACACATTAGCAGTCCAAATCCAAGGCAGGCCTCCTTGGACGAAGTTTTTCACCCGGATAGAAGTCACTAAAGCAGAAGCAATTGAGCCATTCCAAAGCCGTACTGTGGAAGCTAACATCAAGATCTAAATAAGGGAAATGCCGCTTATGGCTCGAACCACGTTGTGGCTTGGTAGAGATCCATATAGCGAAGTGTGTCGAAAATGATGAATTTCAATTACCGTTTTTCATATGAGAAACAGCGACTGCGAGGGACGGTGAAGAAGCTGTGGAATGCTTACCTCACACACTTCCCATAGACCACATAACTGGATCTCGAAATGGCTGCGGAAAAATCTGATACGAGATTCAAAAAGTGTCCCAGAACTTTTGGGACAACCTAATATAGGGCTATGACTCAATGTGTCGGACGATCCGGAAGGCGATTTTTGAGGCTGCGCTACTTTCAAAATGTGAAAAACGGCAAGAACTCCGCTAGAAGCTGACTAATTAGGCCCATGGACACCCCTTAGGCCCATGCCGACCCTCACCGGCTGCTAGCTACTAGCTAGTAGCCACTATGTTATCTTTCTATACATTTCGGACTGCTTTTTCTGCTGCTTTTCTCCGCTTAATCATGAATTATAAGCACATTTTGCTTACCTATTTGAAGTTCGCCCGCAAGTTTGCGGTCGGCGAACTGTGCCTTTAGAGACGGTCGGGAGGGTATACCAGAACTTGTTAAGGCATTTGGGAGAGCAAATCACATCTATTTCGGACTTTCTCTGACTCTGACGAAGGCGAGGAAGCCGAAACATTAGCCAAATAAATGTTAACAATTTTGGTCGGCTCAATTACAATACTAGCCTTCTGTCATACCTTTTTGAACTCAAAATACTTGCCCATTACCTGAAGGGGACTAACTTGTAATGTGAGCCCTTATACACCGAGGAATGGTTTTCCTATTAGTACCACTCGCTTGACTCCTTCTTCTTTTCTATCTGCAATAGCTGAGGGAATGTCGTTCTGCTACCGTTGGCACCGACCCTCCAAGCGCTTTCTCAAACTCTTTCATCTACCATCCTGACGCCAGCGTTACAGTTGCCGATGCCAAACTAATGGAGCTGCATAAGTACGATGGCCTCAATTATCGGACAAGCCTTAATGACGGTAATGCTTCAAAGCTTACAGTTTTGATGCCGAGGTGAGCTTTGGGTGTACATGAGAACTCAGCTTGAGGAGAGTGCTGGATGAAGAAGCTGCTTCCTCGGTCAATGCGTACGCAAAGCAGCTACGAGATCTAAAGCGTACCGTCGATCAGAGGGAAAAATTCGTCCGCACAGTCCGTCTTCAACGTGATAGGTGCAGCCCCTCCATCCAAAAAAGTTCGAGCCGAACTCATGCAGTAGAGCTGGATGGCTCTCTCTCTCTCCTCGCAAAGATGCAGCCTAGACATTGCTCCTTTCTAATCGGCAGCTGCCTCCCGTACTCAATCGTTATATGAACGAGAAAACCTCCACGACCCGAGCTCAGGTCAAAATTGAAATGATATCCAAATTCGCGTCGCTCCGGCCCGCTGTTGTGAAGCGATGGCATCCATGAGATGCTCAAAAACTGGCAACAACAGTAACGCTGAATAATTTTGATATTGTACCCCCTTTGGAAGAAAGCCTGATTTGAAAAAAATATGACAGAACTTTCCCGTCAACCTAATAGTAGGAGACTAGAAAAACTAAAATTTACTCGTCACAGTGCCAGACCCCGAGTACCCGTATTATTGGGCAGTGCTTGGACATGAACAATATTGGGAGACGGGTTCTATTTATTCGCCCGACCTATAACCGTGCTGTTTCACCTGTTCTGGTCAGTCGAAGGTACCGTCCGGGGGAAAAACGTTGCGACGTTTTGTCATTCGCCGAAATTGCCATCAACAACATTTTATTCACACTTGTGTAAAAAGCCAAGGTGCTAGGGGTCCAAACGCTCTCTAGGCACTGGTAAGGGGTCATTCTTGAAAGCAAGATCTACTCAACATAGAAACGGAATATTACTGTTTTTCCTTCTTCTTTTTCTTCGTTTGAATTCGAATAAAACCTTCTACGTCGTCGAATGAGATGACCTAATATATATGCTCTTTTCATCTGAACAGCTCTCTCCCAACAGGGTCAATCTTGTACGGCACATATACCCGAAGCGGCCTGGCTCTTCTCACGCTCTGCCACACCCCAACAGATGTAGTGAG
>MU912615.1:0-18476 GCA_036418165.1 Cooperia oncophora
AGCCTAACTGATTAGTTTCATATGCATACAGCGCGCTTCGAATTGACAGGAATAAGGCCAGAATAAACGGCACTGCTTGAGGTGGGAGGGGCATTTGTCGCTTTCCCTAGGTTGTGCTAAATTCTGTTGAATTAAACGCTTATTCTTGGACAAACATTTAAACTCTTGTCTACTGTAAACGAAGCTGCTGCTAGTGCATGCTTTTCAGAAACTTACAGGTCTCCACGGAAGACAACCCCAGTGATCGATGGGAACCAGACCACCCTGTTGAGCTCCTCCCGAACCCGGTAATCCTGGGGGTTTAGGACAGGTGACACACTTAGATATTCCCTCTTCTGCAGGTACTCAACGCCCTTCGATTGAAAGCAGGCGAGAGTTGTGGCAGTACGGAGTTTCCAAGATACAGACGACATGAAGACGGGATATTCTCCTCGAGTTGGTCAGCGTTCACTTCCAGCCCGGGATCCACGAAGGTATCGGTCTTCCCGTTCCAAAAACTTCAGCTCCATACCTTCAACCGCGCCTGGGCAACTGCGGTGAAGATGATATCCTGGACCATAGCGACCCTCGGAGTGACTAGATACAAGGAGTTTCGCAGCTGTTTGGAGGTGACGTGAATTCCTTAGGCCTTCTTCAGTTCGGCTGCGATTACAAATGGCTTCATATTCTGGTATACATGAAGGACGGACCAGAGCCTGTTTATCGAATAACATCTTGGGTATCTTCCGCCCTGGTACTCGTATCCACGTCCTCTGTCTGGGCTGCGAAAACTTTGCTGATATGTGACTCGGTCGAAGTGACTTTTTTTGCCCCTCCCCCCCCTCCGTAAATGCGAAATATGGGTGGTTTTTATCGGTAGCGTGATTTCGGAGCGCTCGATTTTCATGTTAATCTTTTTGCCTAATGGTTGACTGCCCAATGGTTGCTGTCGATGCTATTCAGCATTTATAAAGCAGAAGAGCAGGCTTCTTCGCCATAGGCATTCAACGATGAACCCATGGGTAAGGTGTGAATCGCAGCTTCCAGAGGACAAAATTAGAGCCAGTAAAACAAAGCTTTGAGTCACGCCAGGAAACTTTATCCGGCATCAAGCCCCAGATCAGCAAGTCTCAGTTTCAGGATGATTTGCGAGAAAATGAGCAGCTCAATATTCAAAATGGTAGCGAGACAGTCGAAACCTCGACACGACTTTTTTCGCCCTTCCTGCCTTCCTGACCCCACTTTTCAGACACCTGAAAAGACCGCTCGTCATCCATGGTTTTTCTCAAGAAACCCCATGTTTTCCGAATTTTCCAGCCCGTCCTCGCAGCCACCAGCCCTCGCGCTCTTCCGCTTTCCTGTGCACACTTCCAGAACCTTTCGTACCAGCTCACACAGGAAATTAATGTCGCGCTGAGCGCCTAGTCGGAGATTTACTGACGTAACTAGAAGCCAAGCAAAAGAAAGTTTAAGAGGGGATCTAGCCAAGATGCACTTCATGCCAAAGCCCGAAAGGTATTCAAAGCTCATATCGCCGCAATCAGTCGGGCGGTGTCAGAAGGCGTGGAATGAGTCCGTTCGCGTCGTTTTGTACCATTGGTCCTGGTTAAACCATCGCGCAATTTCTACTGCATAGGCAAGGCAACCAGGGCGCGCTCACTCCGGCCCTTTTCGTAGTGCCCCGACTAACTGGGGTAACATCAGCAATAGAAATATACTTTGTCACGGGTTTGCCTGTAGTGGTACATGCATACATAGCATTTAAAACTTTTTAGGGAAACGATAATGAGAAAAGCACTACCTGAACACATATCCAGCAAACAGGAAAGCGCAACACGAATACAGTATCTGCATGAGGGAGTACAGTATAGCGACGACCGATGACCGCTCTCGAAAAAGGAACAAAACCACGAACGATGCGAGAAGTATTAGCTGAAACACTTGACTAACTCTAAAAAACCATCACAACAGTGATTAGGGATGGTAAAAGTGCTCACAGCTACAGTGCTACAGTATGGCAAAACTCTGCAAGCTGCAGTCGCTGCGCAGGGTGAAGCATCACGTCGCGGAATATCGGGAGTTGGTACAACCCCCCCCCCCTCCAGAAAATGCTGCCGTTCACCTTTCAATGGATAACTTCATTCATACAGAACAAAGAATGGAGGTTTACACGCCTTTGGGAATTGGAAGGTTTAGTGAAAATGCACAACAGCTTTGCTGTAGCTTAATTACAGCGAAAATTCGCCGGGAAATCGAAAATAACCCGGATAGTTTTCGGCCAACGCGAGCTCTTTACCTTGCTAAAGCCCTAATTTCGTCAATACATAAACTAAAACAGAGTTCTACATGGCCTTGGGAAGTAAAAGGTAATTTCTTTCTAAGAGCACCATTGCTCCGTTGTTGCTTGATTGTAGCGAAAATTCGCCCGCGGCGGATTTCCATTCGAAAGTAATCTTTTGCCACAGCATGAGGAAATCCCCACATGCAAAGCCCCCTTTTCCATCTAGGAAGCTCGGTGCGCCTCCCGTTCTCCTTCTCCCCATGCTGTGAATATTAAGTGTGCAGAGAGGCGCTGTTCAAGATTCCTTTGGAATGTGCCTTCCTTTCCGAATGCATGACTCATCCTACAAGCTACGTCCTTGCAGTGTTAGGTACTGATCTCTTCAAATACGACCCCCCCCCCTTCCAAAGGGAGGCCGAATACGACCCCCTCGCCGCGGATTCAACGACGTTTGCTTGACCTCTCGCTGAATCATCTGAAGGCGTCTCTCCGTACGAACGACTTGGTGCGACACCAGTCGTTGCCGCTATGGAAGGGCAGCCATTGATGTAGCTAGGCTCTCACCGCCTCAAAACATGTATGTACGTGGGGACTCCCGGATGAACACTTTTCAATCACTGACAATCGGGACGATCCCAAACCTGAAAGACTACTAGGACGATCTATGGTTTCTGTCGATTCGCTGGGGACAGAAAAAAGCAAGAAAAAGAGGGAAAGTGCTCATACCGTTATTATCGAAACTAAAGATGCTTGTACTGCAGGTGCAAGGGATAGAAATCGTTCAGACGAACCGCGATGACGAGACCTGAAAGAACACATTGATCAGGGGCGCAGGGCATTGCATATAAATAGAACGTACTTCCACAAACTGCCCAAATATATATTCCATATGGCATAGGAAACACATAATGCACAGAAGAGCACAGTTGGCGAGAGGTAGTTGGCGATAAAGAGCCAGTCGATTCGGTCAAAAACCCTGCGAATTGTCTTTTTACAAGGAAAATAAACATTATCAATCGTTTCTTTGGAAATATATCATGGGAAATCTACTGCACGGATTTTAACAGATTTCTCGTAAACTGCAGCTGATCAAAAGGTATGATCAGTCTAGCTCACGGCGTTGGACGGGGTGCTCAAGTCCTTTTGGGCCGGCAACTGCCTACCACCCCGGCGCTGATAACCAATTCAGAAGAAGCTTCCCCTCCAATACCGAGATATGGACCGTGTGTCAAGCCAGAAGGCAGCATCCGCTAAATATGACAGGACCAGATGAAAAAATGAAATCCTGATGAAAAACTAACCTGGTCAGGTTGCTGTCGTAGTTGTTCGAGAAGAAGTACGTGGTAAACGTTAGCACAGCAGGAAGAACTGAAAGAGACTATTGTTAGGAGCACAAAAGAAGACAGGAGACGCGACGGCTGGGAGCCTCTACATGGAAATTGCGATGACCATCCTTCGAGTTAAATGTACTGCGTAGACAGTTGACTCGAAAATGGATTATTGCTGCTCCGGATTAAAGGCACGGTTCGCGATCAGGGATAGAAGTGGAAAATGTGGGATCGGGAGGGTAGTGTAGTCCGAACAACCTTGTACCGGTTTCGCGGCAAAAATTGTAAGGGAGGGGCGCTATAGCGCAATATAGGTTCAGTGACGCCTCCTTTTTCCAGTGACTCCGCCTCCAGACTCCGCCTTCAAGGCCCGCCTTTCAGTGAAAAACGAAGCTGCAGGACGAAAAAGCATGAAAATCGTCACTTGTACGGTCGTAGAGTTCTTATCGGGGAATCAGCTGTGCGGATGAGGGTGTAGTGTTGGAGATGGGTTAATCCGGCACGTACAATTGGGATCGAAACAGGGTTCTGTCTAGGGCGAAGAGCATTTTTTTTTCTGCTTTTTTTTTCTTCACTGTCGTACATGCAAACCTCTAATCCACTATCTGTAATAGCGAGTGACCGCGGCCTATGCCTTTAAGGGGGGGGGGGGGGCGGGCGCGTACATGAAACGTGAGAAAGTTGCATTTTCTAATAAAAAGCTCAAATTTGTAACCAAATTTCGATACTTCTCTTTGAGTACAGTCTTCCAAGACAGTTCAAGGTGGCTTCGTTGGTAGAAGCTGTTATGAAGCAAGATTATTACAATGAAATACTCACATATTCCAAGACCGATCACCGAGCATGGGCGAGAACAGCACTGCTCTTCCTCCTCTTTCACTCTCTCATGTGAAATGAGAACGGCTCGGATTGAACTTAACACCAAATAGAGCGTCGCTGTCACCGAGATAATCGAAAACTGCAGGATAAGATGTAGAGACGGTGAGAGCGCGAACGGATCGCCCACCTGAACGATAACCATTTGAGCACAGTAGAAGACCCTATATTTCAGGCTTGAGCATGAGTAGGGAGGATACAATGCTTAGTTTCCGTGTAAGGGCACGTGCGAAACGGAAACTAAACGAGCTCTTTGAATCAACCCTTCACACTCACCTCCCTCTGAAATTTCATTGATGAAAGATTACGCGAAGGATTATAACTATAACAGTAAGGATGACATACTGAACCAGATCGAAGTATATTAAACCAGAATTTTTATTTCGACAAAAAAAAACTCGAAGACCTCCCGAGAAAGCACCCTACCGTGATTACAACGAACAGGCCAAAGGCAAAATCAAGGGGCTACTCCCACCGTTCGTGCAACTTGTAACCATTTGGACTGCGACTAACAGTACCTCTATCCATCAAATAAACTCTGCTAGCAACACATCTCTCGACAGGAGAGCAGGAGAGCCAGCCTACAGGAGGGGGGGGGGGCAAAAGAGACACATTTCTTCCTCGAATTTCAAGGCGATATAAGTTACACTTTATCAATACGATTATACATTTCCACCACCAAATTCAACAACACATTGTACACTATCACGATACTCCGCCACAGCCTTCTGGACGAACGCCATCGAGATTCTGCCACGCGACCGTGATTCGGTGCCTGAGTTCAGCGAGGTCGTTGATTTCTCCGCCACTGTAGACCACCCTATGAGCTCCTCCCGAACCTGGTTATCGAGGGGGTTCAGATCAGGTGACACAATAGGATACTCCGTATCCTTCAGGTTCTCAGTGCTCTTCGATTCCAAGTAGGCGAGAGTTTTTCCAACTCGCTTCGATTCCATGTGCTGGCACCCAATCCTCTAGCAGTTCGAAGTCTCCAAGACGTCACAGGCGACGACATGAAGGTAGGTTCCTCAAGCTGGTCGATGTAACCGTCAGTGTTCACTTTCAGTCCGGGATCCACGAAAACAATATCGTTCATCCCATTCCAGGAACTTCCAGGTCATACCATCAACCCGTGCCTTGGCGACTGCGGTGAAGATGATAACCTGGACCATGCCGACGTTGTCGGAGCTGCTCAATGTTGGAGGTCTTTCAGATCAAGAGTACCGGTACCGAGACAGCTGTCCATGGGTGACACCATACAATGAGTTTCGCAGCTGTTTGGAGGTGTCGTGAATTCCAAAGGCCTTCGCTCTCCGGCTGCATTGGAGATGGCTTCATATTCTGGTGTACATAAAGGTGATGGTAGAGAGCCTGCTCCTGCTTATCAAAGAACATCTTGGGTATCTTCCGCCCTGGTACTCATATCCACCTCTTCTGTCTGGGCTGCGTAAACTTTACTGATATGTGCCACGACCAGTGTCTTTTTTGCCCCCCCCCCCGTACAGGAACTTTGACGTGAATCGGTGTGAGATGCTGGCCGCTTGCGCTTAGGTGCAATCCATTGTTAAATCCCCATAATTGCCTGCTTCGCAAGGCGTGACCACACGGCCCTACAACCAAACAAAACTAATAGCGCCCACCATCGGGCACATGAAGCACCACAATAACTTCGGTAGGGCAGAAATGATTAATTCTGTTGTAAATTGAGTGTCAGAAGCATGAATAAAAATGAAAGTTTGTCAAGGAATTTTCAAAGTAACTTTTCGTTTACCTGCGGTGCGACAAGCATCACAAGATGTACCACAAGAAATCATGAACACACAGAATACGTACAATTAGTAGAGCTAGATCGACCGATTGGTTCCTAAAAATGTGTGGACGTTTTATATGAAACTATGGAGAGAGACAAGCTATACTGGTGCCCCATCTACACACATCTATGAGGAAAGTCATACTGCCCACTCTCACATCCGGACGCTCCTTTCCGTGCTCGAGGTTAATAAGTGGGCAGCAGCAGCAGCGAGCCTATTCCTCGGGATCGTTCCCTGCTGGAGGGAAGCATTCCTAGGTGCCGTTCCATACTCCCCCACGCGCTATCCCCAAAGTCAGAAGAAGCGCGGGAGAAGTCGGGAGACGAAACCCAGGTATCACTATGCTCCCCCATTCTCGTGTATTTTTCAGCGAAGAAAGTGACATGCTACCGCCGCTGCGGACCCAGGTACCTCAACATGGCAGTACCAGGATCCATGGAGGTGCACGTACCAGCCTAACCGGCACTTTAGTTATAACAGCGTTAATCCTGGCCAGCGTCCACTCGACTACATATCGATCATCTCATTCAAATTGGGACAGCCAGGTAAATACGCCAATACGACTCACTTTTGCACAGCTGCCATGAAAAGCAAGAAGATGGAGCATATCATCGAGATGAACGTAGTTACCGTAGGCAACAGCACGCCCAAATCTCGCATCGCATCATCGTCGTCAAAGAAATAGCTCTCCTAAAGAAACTCAGCGTGACCCTCGAAGGGAGTGAAGAAACCGCAAAATCCAAAACGTACCGGTAAGAGTGAAAACACGCCCATGTGGTTCGCCTCACATTTAACAAACCCGTGATAGTTGGTATCGATTCGGCGTAACCCTCGTGTCGACCAGCCTCCTTCTGAAGGTATGGAGGAGTTCACTATGTTTCCAAACTCTACAATTTCCGCACTCAAGTTGAACAGGAATACATATGAAACCCATCCGTGTTGCTCCCTGATTGTGGGAAACTCTTAAAAGGAACGCTTATTGAACTCACATTCCGCGATAATAGGAAAGGCGCGGAGAAAATGAAGAGAACTCAAACCGGTCTTAGCGCTTCCTAAAATTAGCTGAGTTTTCCAACACCTTTTGAAACGAGGTGCTCGCCAACGAAGAAGGCCACAATGCGTTAACAACCAGGATACGGTCGATAGGCGGATTCAACCCTGCGCAGGCGTCGTATTCGGTCGCAGAGGGGGAGGTGTATTAAGAAAGAATTTTTTCTGTTCGTGACTTCTTCATTGTATTTCCCATTACAAGTGTGGTTCCCCCCCCCTCGAGCTCGCCCCTAGTTGGTAACGCAATCAAAGATCCTATACACTACATTCACTATTCTCGACAGTCGGAATCAGTAACAGTTTGAGCGATAAAGACGCGCCGATCTCCGCATAGTTTTCCAGGGAGAGAACGGTGGCTTTAATTTCGGAAAAAGTGGGAAAAGTGGGAGGAAGTCGAAAAAAACTCGCTAATATATGGCAGATATGCATGGGAAGGCTGGCGTACGCCAGAGAGAGAAATTCGTTACGTCTGGGTGGGGGGGTGGAAAGGCGTATTTCTGAAGATTTCTTTGCTGTGGCAGGAGACGTCTGAATAATAACTTCACTCCCTTTCGATTACTGTAATGTGTCTTCAAACCGACATCATGGAAGCTTTCAGGTAAGCCCACAACCTGTATAGTATTAAAAACCAGTCCAGGCAAGACTCGAATCTAGAACCCTAGTTATCGGGGTAGTGTGCTAACCACTGCACCACCAGAGCCGTCATTTCCACCCTCTCAGTTTGATGGCTTTAGCCCCACAGGCTATGCTGTAAGCGTGAGTTAGCCAGGTTCGAAGCCCTGCTCAGCCCCTTCGGGAGACGGGCAAGGAGAAATCGTAAATTGCCGCTTCATCGCGCGCAGCAATGTTTCCTCAATTTGCGCTACCCTTTCGATTGGAGCATCGGATTTCATGTAGACAAGGACATGGTAGACATATGTCTATTTTTGGTCATACATTGTCTATTCTCGACCATTACCACCTGAAATCGTCGTCACTAGCGCACGCGACGCCACTTGTAGTGAATTACGATTCTCTTGACACATACCCCTGTCTATTTGTCAGCATCCTTGTGATAACTCTTTCGGAGCGCTAACTGCACGCGAAACAGCAGCTGCCATAATCGCACAAGAAGGGACATCACTTCGTATAAAAACAGTGCCAGCCCAAGTGAGACTTCGTACGGTCAATGCAACCGTTTCACCTTCTAAACTCACCGGCTGAATCGAAATAGACGCAAGTGTAATTGTGTCGAAAATCCTTCGGTTTCAACATGATGGTCATTTTATTGAAATAGACGTGCTCAAGCGTGTCCAATTTCAGTGAGAGGACCGGATTTCTAGAAGCAAGCGATAGAAGAATTGATTCAGAATAGGAATACGAATAAAATTCCTCAAAGATTGTACACAAATTGTTTTTATTCGGATTACGAAATATCCCTCCTATCGATGTTGGAAGCAATACTGAGCCCGTATGCCCTGAAGGCCTCCCCCCCCCCTTCTTCCTTCTTTGAATCTGTCACTGAGGGTTCTCTTCTTCACTTTCATCAATGGATGCACTAGTGTATCACTATAAAACAAATATGCGCCTTGGCACAGTTCGACGACGGGGGGGAAGGGGCATTTTGAAGCTTTCAATCTTCCCATCGACGTTTCGACCCATCTAGACAGCCTATTCTCAAGTTAACAGGTTTTACCATCCATCTAGACAGCCTCTTCTCGAGTTAACAGGTTTTACCATGATGGCTTGACGAGCTTGCTCCAGCTCCACAAGAGTTCACAGGTTTCACCAGAGTGAGACTTGTAAACCGGAACTAGTGAAGCAACGAAAGTGCAACATCCCCACTTCCGTCGCCGAACTGCGCCATCCACCTTCAACAACCCCGAATGAGATGGTATCATAGTCGGAGGCCCTTTTTGCTGTGGGGCGTCTGTGGAGATTTGGCGCGGCGCCAGCCCGTTCTAGACTAGCTGCTGGGGCGGGCAAGCATCAAAGAACTGTGGAATTGATGCTGGCGCCGCGTTGAAATCTAGCCCCTTGACATGACCCAGCATCAACAGCGAACGGAACAAGACCATACAAACCTCTGCCAAGATTAGGAGATGTTTCTTGAGAAATAAGAAATTTCGCTCGGCCTTTTCCGGGTCATGGGCGACATGGTCTCAGTGAGAAAAGGTTGGAAATAGTTTTGAGGTTAAACAGAATCGGAAAGTTGAAGCGAAACATTGTTATGAACGTACTGTGAACTGATTACGTCGAACAATGAGGCATTGGCCATGCATATGCTTCTCACGATATGGTCCGAGTCGATGGTCGGCAGCTGATGTGAAAAGTCGAATAAGAAGCGGTTCAAAAGACGTTAAACAGCCGACTCCTTACCTTCACACGACATTTGGTACCAAGTACAGTGTCGAAATTCTCACTGTCCTTCACCCATTGCATCGCTTTCAGATGGAGTCCAAGATCTGGCGAGACCAGGGTGAAAGGCGATGGCAGCCGCGTGGAAAATTCTGACAAGATTGACCACATCTCAGTCTAAAATATCAATTCCAATTAATTTAAAGTATATATAACTAGCCGGGTATCGATAGAAATAAGATTTGTATGGCAATAAAGCACAGATCAAAGACCGTTATGACTACTTCCGGGCCTCTAGCTCGGGTGCTGGAAAAGCGTTCAGAAAGGCGCCCCAAGCAGGCTGTAGCTCGGCGCGCTGCATGTGAATTTGAAGAGCTGCGGCTATCGCGGTCGGGCATTCAATAGAGAAAAAGGGCCTTACAAAGTCAAGGAAGAGGAACCCGCTAAGGAGTGGGCAAACACTTGAGAATAAGAAGGCAAGGACCGATGTGGTTACGCCAATGCCTCAAAGAAGCGCTTCATTGAAAAAGACAGCGCTTCCGTAGGCAGGGAAACTAGGAGAACCTCGTCGAGGCAGACGTTTAACCAAACAGTACGTTCAATGATGTATAACGAACCTTTGCCAATGTGGTATTCCCCTGAAGTGAGTCGAAGTCAATCTGGAGAACAGAGTCGATGACGAGAGCCGCTTGTTCGGCAATTTTCTGATCGAAATGAGCAGTGATGGTAGGGTCGGTCGAAAATGCAGGCACGGTGAGCAGATCGCGAATGAATCTGAAAAAGCAAGGCTGTCGAAGTGCACGCTCGACGGCATTAAGAAGAAACATACCTGGCTACAGTATGAATGGTCGAAACTCCGTTCGCATTAAGGGCAAAAGTACCGAGCATGCCCAGATGAGTCAGGACAGACGCCTGTAAAAAGCTCATCAAAATAAAGCAAAGAAGCTGATTGAATTAGAGAAGCGCTACCCGCTCGTTGGACCAAGCAGCGCTTTTTGCTGACAGCGCATTCAAATAGTCTCCCCTAACAAGGGCAGTTTTTCCTGTTCTGGAGCCCATATTTAAACGGTCCGTTGCAAGTCGTATGCACATATTCATACAGGATCCACAAAAGTGTGGTTCATTTCTGCTGTACGCTTCGGCGAAAGGGGCAAAACAATGTTGCGAGTCTACGACTCCACGATAAACAGGGTGATAGAAAGTTATTCAGATTTCTTGGTCATGTTTCTGTTAAAATAAAAGGTTCCGACTAATATGAGTTGAGGAAATCAAAATTGCAGAGATGCAAAATCTTGTCACCTAGGGGATTCGAACCATCAGCCTACTTTTCACCCCCTCTCAGAAGCGCGCGACAAGTACGAACTATTGGGTGGGCTAATAAGTAATGGCCGTTTTTTTCAATTGAAAAATTAAGCAAGCTTAATATCGTTTAATAGCAAACTTCTCGTAGTATTAGAATATCAAAACAGCTTCGGTTGAGGGAAGAGTTTTTGTGGATTTTTCAGTCGTTGAAGTTGAAAGTGAAGTCGGCGAAAATTAGCACCTTCGACAACTGCCTCTATTTACGTTACTCGAAGTGCTAAAATCGCTTAAGCTGCTCCATACATTTGGAAAAGGTTGAGCTAGAAGTCTCAGCAAGGGAATCTCAATAGGACGTTTTGGAACGAATTTTAAGAATTTCAAAGTTGCCAACCTTCACCTAGCCAGTTGGGTAGGCTCACGTCTGTTCCACCTGAAATTTTATGCTAATAGTTGATATGTTTTGCATGTTCTGATAGCAAATTTCGTGCTCTATAACACTGCAGTGAAAATCTGTTCTCCAGAGCTGTTTACTTTCTGCTAATTTCAGGTTATCATTACGGAACGTGAGGTCGTGAGATAGAGGCAGTTGTCGAAGGTGCTAGTGGGCTGGCTAATAAGTAATGGCCGTTTTTTTCAATTGAAAAATTTATTCCAAAAGTAAAACGTTTTGCAAGCAAGCTTAATATCGTTTAATAGCAAACTTCTCGTAGTATTAGAATATCAAATTCAAATTCAATTAATTCAACTATTAGCATGAAATTTCTAAATAGAGGCAGTTGTCGAAGGTGCTAATTTTCGCCGACTTCACTTTCAACTTCAACGACTGAAAAATCCACAAAAACTCTTCCCTCAACCGAAGCTGTTTTGATATTCTAATACTACGAGAAGTTTGCTATTAAACGATATTAAGCTTGCTTGCAAAACGTTTCACTTTTGGAACAAATTTTTCAATTGAAAAAAACGGCCATTACTTATTAGCCAACCCAATACACCTTTCGGCCTTTGCGTGAACCTCCATATCCCGGCAAATCAAACTTCCTCCTTGACCTGGAAGACCCTCCTGTAAGAGAATATCGGTAATAATTTTTCTTCTAAATCACCTCTCCAATCAATTCTCATTCTTCATTTCTCAAGGAAATGCTCTCTAGGACAAAAAAATCCCTTAGTTCTACAAATTTTTGTAGCAAATTCCCCACGATAACCAAGCTGACCATTCGACACTTTTCGGCTTGGTAGAGACATTTTGCACTATCGCAGGTCCACTTTGTTAGCATCTGTTAGCCAAGTAACAGCCAGTAACTTTAGCTATACTTGTAAAAGTTTGTGAAGCTGCGAAATGATGCAAGTGGGCCTCGTTGATTAGGAGAATTCACAGGTCTGGTGATGCCCCCACCAAACCGAACCGTGCCAAACATTCTTATGGTGTTCTTCATTCTTATTAATCTGAGCTCTAATTAGTCTAAGAAATTAAGCTACATATTATTGGTTACACTATGACATAGCATACCTGTGGTTTGCATTTGTCCTTCTCTTTTTGGCGAGCCCATACAGCTCTGCCCAGTTGTTTGTTCCACTCACAGGCTCGCTCCACTTTCTGCTTGTCGCTTTCTGTGTTATATGGACCTAAAGAAAGAGCCTTAAAAATCTTTCTAAGGAGCCTCTAACAATGATAAAGATAATGGAATCCAGCACTGTACGCTGGCCCACTGATTTCCGCATCCTTCCCCGAATCTTCATTCAAAATATATGCAAAAAATCTTACAAGGCACTTGAACAGTAGCATTGGCTGACGCTTCCCTCCAATCCAGTCCTCCATAGCTGTCCACAGTCTTTTCCGGTTGACAGTTGTCTGAAAGCATTCACATTCCCTCTGTACAATCTCATTAAGACGTCGCACTCGATAAGGCCTAATGGGTGTCAGTTGTGGGTTTGGCGCAATTAAGTGGCGGCTTGAGGTGTTGTTTCCGGGGTGCTTATGTCGCCGCCAAGAGGCCTGCTCTAAAAGGGCAATGCGGCCGCGGTTTGCCGGTCAGCCAAGCGCGGAAATTGACGTATCTAGGCGATTGGGCCAATCTCGAGGCGCATTCATAATGGATTGAGGAACAGTTACGACCCGGAGATGAAAGCCGTCTCAGTGTTGCGCAACCCTGCCGTCGGGGCAAATACGACGGGATAGACGCCATGTAATCAGATGCGCGTCAGAATGAGCTGCTGGACGGAAGCGCTATGGAAATTGAGCTTCTATAAGCTTTCCGGGAGGCTATAAGTGACGATCAAGAGAAATTTGTGCTTTAGTCAGGCTTAACTGATGCTGGAATGCCGACGAACTGTGATGAAGCGTCAACTGACCAGTTTTGTCGCAACCAACGCCAACGAATCCATGAAAGCACTGACAATGAGCGCCACGACTATCCACAAACTGCTCGAGACGGTTAAACGCGCCGTAGTAGCACAACGGAACACCTCCAGAGGAGCAGTCGCCATCACACGACAAATCTGAAATGAATCTTCCGTCAAAATGTAGAGTTATTTGCAAATGCTAAAGTGTACTGTACCGTTCTGGAATACGGTAAAACGCTGCCATTCGCTGGGCGTTTCCCCGTTGGCGTCCAATGCTGACACCTTGAAAGTGAAGTTACCCGATGGTGAGATCGCTACCTGGAATTGAGCGTTACTGTACTCTTTACTGTAACCACGTCGATTAGCCATAATCTGTGAAAACAAACGAACACCGGAATAGTGTGGGCGTAGAGGAATTTATTTCTGTGAGTAACTGTAGGGTATAAGACAAAATAAAGGCCGCCTGATCACTAAAATTTCAGATAAGGGACTAGCTTGTGATCACTCAGACTTAAATTACATATTTATGGCCTAATCTGCGCCATTATTTGACCCAGGGGAACTTTCGAAGAAATCTTTGAGTAAAGGGATCCATTAAACGGAATACTGGAAATGTTGATGGTGAGAAAAGGATTGTCCACAAATAGCAAATTATTATCCAGACTGGTTAGTGGTAGTTTTCTGTTGTTAACAAAATTAAAAAATCATACTGCAATAAGGAAATCACAAAATTTCCACTAAACTGACCTTGGTGAGGGCCACTGTTCGCCTGGCATCAAGCTCCTCCTCATAGTGCATACTCTCGCCTCTAGCAATAGTCAGCCGATACTTTTCTGGATGACCGTATGAAGGTGATTCCCACTCAAAAATCTGATACTCTTCAGTAGCGACATTCACACGCAATCCTCGCACCGCTGAAATCTGAGTTCAAGCAATCCAGGTACAAGCTCTTGAAACCGTACACTCACGTGATACTGTAACTGGGACAATGGTGACATTTGCGAGAGTGAACAGTTGCGGGCTGCCGTAGTCGATGGCAAGAACCTGTAAGAGGAGACGGTTAATGGTTGGAAGTGGAGGAAATGTGACGAGAATACTTACTTCCATTCGAATTGGTTTGAAAGCTATTTGTGTAGTGAGTTCCTCCTTGAGAATTATTGTACCATCAGACTGCACCGTAAAGAACGGCTGGTCATGGGTAAAACTCAGGCTGCGCTCGCTATTGTATATCACCGGATCATTGTCGTGTACCTGAAAAGTACCGTTCAGATGAAAAGGGCAGATGCCCGGAGGTCCAGTGTCTTCTTCGTTGAAATAGAATCAAATCAACGAAGGCAGTGTAGTGTGTCGGGTTTTGTACAACATCGCGGATGCCAAAGGGTTCAAGAGGAGCGGGAGGAAAAGTGGCGCTAACCGCCATTTGGTACTCCAGACCAGTCTTTAAAAGAACCGCTCGCCACGCCCGAGCAATCCGTCCTTGTCCAACTGGTTGGGTCCATAACTTCCGAGTCCCCCCCCCCACTCTCGCAGTTCAACAGTTGAGCGGCGATGGTGCTGCTGCTGTCATGAGTTTAACTCATATACATATAGTATCTGCCCTTTGATTCGCCCATGGGGAGGACACAACAGCGGTCCTGTCCGTGGATACAGGTGCCACTTAGTCTATGGGGGACCAATGCATGGTCTTCTCGTCTTCAACTTGCCCACCTATCTATGTGGAATTCAAGGGAGTCATAGTGCTTTTTTGAATGCCTTTTTGAGAAGGGGTACATGCAACGGAGTCCAATCCACTTCACAAGGTATTAAGCGCCAGGGGATGCGCCGTATCCACTTTCCAGATGAAATCAGCACGTTCGCAGAATCCTACTAGTCAAGCAGGCATTGCTTTGCGTTTGAGCAGTTTCTCTGGCTTTTTCATTCACTGTCAAGCCAAAGCCCGACCTCACTTTTATTTTGAAGGGTCCACCACAAGCGACTGGCTATCGCAGGACTTGCCTCGGAAATTCTATATTTTTCTTCCTGATGACGTCTAATCCTAGGAGAGCTGAGCTGCTGTAGTGAATTATTAGACGTGGCAGCATACAAAAAGTCACTGATGGAAAATTCTAATAGTACTGCAGGAAATCCAAGATCGCGTTCGAATAGCGTTTCTAGCTGGTTGAACTGACATGGCAAAAGTGGCGTCAAGTCAATAGGGTCATAGCAGCTTAGGCCAAACACGGTCATTTCTTCATCTGAAAGATTAAACAGTCGATAGGTTGGCTTCGTCTCAGTTCGCCTTGGGGTAGGGGGGCATTTCGCTGGTTCTTATCGATTATTGCCAATGCCTCCTATTGAAAACTCCTGTAAAGCTGCAATAGCAGAGGCTTTTACGCCTGACAAAAATCTTCATGTGCCACGAAGATGAGACGTGTAGCTTAGCAGGAACTAGTAAACGAAACTAGCGAACTAGAAAATTTGTGCCCCCCCCCCCCTTCTAAGTCGAACAGTGCCTTGCGTTTTCCGTTTCAAGTATTAAGGAACACTATCAGGTCACACTCACTACTCAACGGTTTCAAGCATAAAATGGCAATCATTTCCGTAGTTATCTTCACAACTGAAACGAAAAGGAGATTTTCAGAGTTTCAAATTTTTTTGAAAATCTGAAGTTAACAAAACGTAGACTACCATGACCAAAGCGTACTGTCGCAGACGTTCCTCATGCCGCTCTCCCTCGCTTCCCCAGTTCATTTTCTGCTCAGATAAAAGTACAATTCAGATTAGGAGATAGACTTCTTGTACCGTATGACGTATTCATAAAAATCATGCAGATTTAAACTAGTTTTGGTGATCCTTCTACACACCCACTTCTGTGAGAAATGGACCGACCCTCTGAAGTGTACGGAGGAAGAGTAAGCGATGTTGAGAGTATTGCAAGCGATTCTTGCATTTGAGACGCCTAATTTAATAGGCCTCAAGACTTTATTGCTTCGCTGACCAGCGGTCACAATGTTTACTCAAATGGTGAAAACCCTTGACGGTCAGCAATCAGTCAACGCCTTAATTAGATGTTTGTTGAAAACTAATGGCTTAGTCTTAATCCTACGCAATTACCAGGTCGTAAATCAAAGCCAGAATATGGTCCATCCCTCAGTCTTGCATTCGTGCCAGGATGACCTCATTCATCGCTCCTTACAGAGCAGACGTAAGACACCCAGGGCACCGAATTTCTTCCTCCTAACCCTCGCTCCTTCCGAGTTTTTTTTTCCAAAGAACACGTTGCTCTCCTGTCCCATCATTCCGCGAACAAATCTAGGCTCCTGTTACCTCAATAGCACGCCAGACAGAATCAGAAATGTTTCTGATCTGTCGGCGAATCAGAAACAAATTTACTCGTCGTTAAAAAAATAGAAGTAGGGGTCAGAGAATGAGGAATGTGATTTTTGTTAGATTTCTTAGCTAAGAGGGTCAAGGAAGGAGTTCCTGTCCTCTGTAGTTGCAAATAAAGACATGAAGAACAAGCAAAATGTTGAGCGCATCTCACGCTATGCCCGAGTGCGCTATCCGTTACGCCGCGAGAGACGCATCATACCCACTAAGCTTTCTCCCATAATGAAACAACTTATATGACAACAAGGACCAATCAGAGTGAGTTGCTATAAAAATGGATTCTTGTGGCTCAGCACTGGCGAGTTCGCTGAGCATTCCCACATCCGCGCGAGCCGTATCTCGTCCAACCAGTAACCTAGCATCCTTCAAAACACATCCGCGCTAAAAATCGTTGATGGTGGTGCTGAGATACGAAAGGCAAGATGCGACTCGTCAGTGAAGAGGGAAATGCGAAAGGGGACGTCGAAGGTGCCCCTTACACGTCTCCTTAACCTTAAAGGCAGCTGGCACGATAATCCCTAAAAACGAGTGGGACTGATATGAGTGCGCTATCCGTTACGCCGCGAGAGACGCATCATACCCACTAAGCTTTCTCCCATAATGAAACAACTTATATGACAACAAGGACCAATCAGAGTGAGTTGCTATAAAAATGGATTCTTGTGGCTCAGCACTGGCGAGTTCGCTGAGCATTCCCACATCCGCGCGAGCCGTATCTCGTCCAACCAGTAACCTAGCATCCTTCAAAACACATCCGCGCTAAAAATCGTTGATGGTGGTGCTGAGATACGAAAGGCAAGATGCGACTCGTCAGTGAAGAGGGAATGCGAAAGGGGACGTCGAAGGTGCCCCTTACATGTCTCCTTAACCTTAAAGGCAGCTGGCACGATAATCCCTAAAAACGAGTGGGACTGGTATGAGTGGCAGGGCGGATTTCTTCCGACCCTGAGTAGGTGCTGCATAGCGGTTTCTCCGAGGAAGGTACCCTTATAAGGGTCCTATAAGCTACAACATTGCGACCCAAACGCCCGCCCGCCCACTGTGGACGACCTTACAGATGCTCGTTTAGCTTCATTTGCTGAGTAAAACATAGAAGCGAAGGGAATAGTATGAAGCGGCTGCGGTGCTGAATGGATATATGAGTACATACAGGCAGCCATACCTGCTGCAGCACGCCTACGGGAAACTTGTCCGAAATTGCTTCTCAAGAACGAAGGCTTTTCTTCGCAGTTTTTGACCTTTCACTTCGTTTTTTCGCCATTTTACCACTAGATAGCGCCCTGCTAGCATTTTAGGCTGAGTACCAAATTATCGTGCCAACTGCCTTTAAGAAATCAAAAAAGAAACCGGTGATTAGATGGCTTCGTTCAGTCAGCTGATTCCCTTCTAAGAAAAACGCACAGCCCCACAAGCGATAGCGGAGCTTTCTTTTCATGCGATTTTTCAGGTAGCATCGTTTCCAGGGGAAAGCAAACTTTGAAGGAAGAGTGCGGAGGGGGTCTAAAGAAGCCGTCATTGAAGCACAAAGAAAGCGTCACTGATTGTGAGCCTCAAAACTCCTACTCTGGAATCTTGCAGCAGTTGTTTAGTGCGGACCAGATTACCTTTCAAACGCGTTCTTGTGTGGGCGCAGTTTGTCGACGGGGGGGGGCATTCGGCTTTTCATAGATGTGCCGACCCATCTAGGTAGCCTTTTCTCGAGTTGACACGTTTTAGGATGGTGGCTAGACGATCTTACTCCAGCTTCACAGGCGTTCACTAGTTTTACCACGGTGAGATGTGTACCGGAACTGGGAAGCAATG
>MU912615.1:18576-30363 GCA_036418165.1 Cooperia oncophora
AACTATTGTGATAAGAGTTTACAGCGGCGCAGTTTGTCGAGGGGGGGGGGCATTCGGCTTTTCATAGATGTGCCGACCCATCTAGGTAGCCTTTTCTCGAGTTGACACGTTTTAGGATGGTGGCTAGACGATCTTACTCCAGCTTCGTGCAGGCAGAAACAAGTTTTACCATGGTGAGATTCGTAAACCGGAACTAGGGAAGCAATGTTAGTACAAAATGCCCCCCGTCGCTAAACAGCGCCCTTGTGCGGATTACAGACAACCGCGGGAACGCGACAAGGCCTAGGGACCAGCCGATATATTATACAAGTCAGTGTTTATCCTCCCAGACGATCCTGTACCAATCTATCGTCCCTGGATGGAAAGAGGTTTGGTTGGCCCGGACGAAAGCCGAAAAGGACTTTAGCCCCAGATCGCGCGCATGGTAAGCGCGTCTTTTGTCACTACACGACATCCCCTTACAAATTAATAGCTCGCGAATTTCTTTTTCTCCAATTTTTCCGAAATTGCGACATAGCGCTAGGTTTACCCAGCATTACCTATAGGGCAACGTACCTCCATCTTGCCGACTTGCTCTCCGACAGTCAGTGTCACTGGGACGAAGAAGTTATATTCAGGCTTGGTGAATGTGGGCGGATGATGATTTCGATGAGTAACATGAATTCGAAAATCGAGTGAATGCATTCGATTACCCGTGCAAAGCCTAAATTGTCACTAAGCATCACCCCAGGTAATAAATCAGACTTAAATAACCCTACAAATGGAGTGTTCCCGTCATATCGCCCGCCGGCTTTACTGCAGGCAGATCGCTTGCGGTGTAGAAAGCGTTCCGAGAAGATCTGAAAAACATTCACAAAAATGCATGAAGGATCTATTTTCTAAACTGCCAGTCACGTACTGGTACTCAATCCAGTCGACATCCGTCTCCAGCTGTCCGAAACAGTTTTTCATTGTCTCGAAACGGCGTTGCAATTCGACACCCATCGTCAGCCTTGTCCCACGACTGGCGCCATCGTAAATCCGAAGTTCATAAACTTCTGAAAAAGGAGCGTTTCGGGGTTAAAGCGAATCTTATTTTCTGTCGAGCCTAAATTTAGGTCTAGCTACTCAAACCCTCCCATCACATGTGCAAACTCATTTCATTAATATGTAGTGCCCCTTAGACTCATCAAGTGCGATCTGCTGAAAAAGGACGTATGCACTTGTCGCAAGGCTGCTTCTGATCCCCTTAGCAACTGCAATGAATTCTTGAGAACTCGTGAAACGAAGCGAAAGGAGCATTCCGTGGGCAGAACACGCAGCGCATTATCAAGTTTGAGCCAATTTGCTCAGACAAAAAGCTGCAGGATTTTGTTGCTTTCAAATTAAGAGAATGGTCGATGGCCTTAGAAACGGTGAGCCGCGCTTTAGGAGAAGACAAATTGGCATTGAGGAGAACCGAAAGCAATATACCAAAAAATTTCCTTACAAAGAAAAAATTGCTTGCAGAAAATGCGGTTTGGAAGCCTTGTGAAAGACTTGGTGCTAAACTACTAACTACTAACAGCTTTTTTAGCTATCGGATAGAACGAAACGCTATACTTTTGGTGGTCCCCAGTGTTGTCTCATAATCACAGGCTTTCCCGACACTGTTCGGCTTGAGAGGAGGAGGGTAGGGCACGTTTTGCGGTGTTTACTTCTCGTGGACATATCGAGCCATCAAGAGATTTGTGAAATCTTGTGAGTCCACGAAGTGATACCAGTCAAAATTTGTAGATTTATTTGTCAATTTTTGTTATGCAGTGAGCGAGCAGAAGTAGCCGTAGTATGAAATGCTCCCTCCCCCCCCTCCCAAGACGAACGGCGCTGATATCTCAGTTGATTACTGCGAAATTCACCTTTCATACTGTCTGCGTTTGCTGCGGAAGTTCCAAATCGTGAAAGAAACATAAGTGGAAAATCAAATTCTGACGTTCACCAAAGTATCTTTGGGATGCTCCTACCCCTTCGCCGTCAGTATTCCATTTTCGGTCTCAAAACTCTTGCATGCGACTTGGACTTGGCTATACAATGACTTCCAAAGGTAATTCGTTGTGAAAGTCATGCCTTCACCTCCAGCCCGTCTGGTAATGACCAAGCTGCAAAGATAAAACGTTCCATCGGCTTGAATGGAGCCATTTTCGGATTCGATCCCCAGACTGTGGCAAGGCTCATCATCACAACAGTATGCTCATCTTGGGATGCTGGGCCAGGTCATACACCTAATAAAAGTGTTCGCAGATCTCTCTGTAACTCCCCGAACTTCAGCTTGAACAGACTGCTGTCCTTTTTCCAAGACATCTTCAGTAATAACTCCTAAAGTTTTCGCAATTTCAACGCCCACTCATGTACGAGAAAATGAATCGCGCAAATTCGGAACAGAAAAACGCCTGAATGAGTAGCGATTCAAAGACGCTAGAACTTTAGAGTCTATATGGACGATTTACTTGTCACTTTCTGAGTGGCTGCCCTATTGTTACAACGCAGATTTGACTAGTACAAATGAAATTTCGAGTTGACAGGGTCACAGCTTTCACTTGACTCGAGTAAGTGGCAAGGCATGTTATTCGACAGCAAGTCGATGGGAAAGTTCTGAGACCCAAGACTAAACAGATCAACTTCTGCCTGCGAGAAGCTACACCCATATAACGTCACCAGGTTGTCATACACACGCGAAGTAACCTCCCGGAGGACCCCGTTTGGTTCGTTATCGAACTGTTCCAGTTTTGAAAAGCGATATTTTGAGCCCACGTCGTCTGTAAATAGCGCAGCTGCTCCAGCCCACGCTCCACCGCTCCTGTCATCAGTACCTGATTCCGGAATACCGCATACCATTAATGACAACCTTTTCTCAGCGCAGCTAAGGAAAAGCCAGGGTCTACTACAGGGGAATCACGGAGAACCTTGACTGCGGTTAGTCAACGTCACTGAATCCCATTTAACTTCGCTGAATTGAAAAAAAATTGAACTCCATGAATAGGGCTTCCGAATAACTCTTGTTAAAAAAATTCCGAATCAGCTGACCGACAACATCCATCACCAGGGTGTTCTCAGTTGTCAGTCTCCCCATGTCAGTCCCAATCTGAATGGGTCCCTACGGGGCTTCGTGACGTGAGGTGAGTGCTGGAGCCCTCACCACAATTGCATGAGCGTCGAGGCTTAGGTTACCTTACGCATGGAGGAGTTGAACTCGCGAAACCAAAAAGAGAACCGCTCTTCGAGAATATTCCATGTGCGATTTTGAACGTTTCTGCTGCACCGCTTTTGGAAAAGATGGGGATTTTAGCACTCTGAACCGCTTCTTCCACCTCTACGTACCGTCGCCAACTCCAGAGCCTTCTCCCCTATGAATAGAGAGCAGCTGTTGCGACAAAGTACCTCGTACGTTTGGGACCCTCAGAGGAGGGGTTGTATTTCGCCGCTGTAAGTGAGGGGGTCGCCTTTACCTCTCGGTCGACGGCAGTTTTTCTTGGGGAAAAAAACTGAGGAAATCATGGAGAACTCCGGAAAAATAAGTAGGCGTTGGAAAAAATTGAGAAGATTGAGGGAGAGTGGGGCGCACAGAGGAGGAAATTCCGAGGGCTCCACCAGAGCACTTCCCACTGTTGGCAAAGGCCTTCCCCAACAGTGGGAAGTGCTCTGGCGGATAGATGTTCTCACCACTTCTCACCTCGTATTTCACTTCAAAGCTCTTTCTCACACCGCTAAGATCACGCAGACCAAGATGCAGGATGTTGCGGAATAGCGTCCCCCCCAGTTTCACCCATAACCTCGTTCCTTTTGCTTGAAACCTATTCCAAACATTTTGAGCGATTCCTTCCTTTGAGCAATTCAGTTGGTTCGGCGACCACGAATTAGTTGGGACCTGCTTCCGATCCACTTCCCATTCATTCCAAGGGGAACGATTTTATCCCTGGAAAGAAATGGGCAGAGCGATTGATTCTAATGGGAAAGATATTGCTGATTCTTGCATCAGACAATGATTATAGAGCATTCGAGAAAGTACTGTTCTCAAGTGAAAAACCTAGCCAAGAGGGTCCTTTGCAGTGGACCTTGAGAACCTAGAGAATATTTTGATCTCTAGCATTATTAAAACAGGCCTTTCAAGTTTTACAAAGTGGAATTCAAATAAAACCTGAAACTTGACATTCTCAAGATTCTAGATCAGAGACCTCAAAAGCTGCATGTGACTCAATGAAAAACCAAGGAAAAGAACCCACCTTCGGAGAGTACGGATGCTACTAGGAACAGCACGGCGAGTATTTGCTCCATAGTACGTTCGCTCAACGTCCGCTAGGAATACTCAGTAAATGAATAGCAACCATTCCAAGGGGACTGGATAGTCTGGAAACATGATGAATCAAAGATCGCTTACAGAACAAGAAAAACTGCGATCATGTAGACGGCATTGACAGCAAGTCTATTGAATAGGCTGAGGTTTTTTACTTGGTAATTGCATGCGATACAACGACGATAGACGAGGAGGGGCAAAATTAGGGTTTTTGCATACGAAAACAGCTCTCATGGCACACGAGCAGTTCTTATGGGTCTCAGATTGTTCTACGGAGAATAAATCGTGATTCATAGCTGGACCACGGACTCAATGCGTCTGGAGTTCGTGACAATCAGGGCAGAAAAGAAAAGTCAATTACGCATGTGACGACAAGTTTGAACAAAAAGCGGAAAACCACAAAGAGAAGTTTATAGGCAGCTATGTGCTTGGAGGCGAGAGGTCATTGCCTTCGTATGGGGTCGCATGGGGAGGTGCACCCATATGCTCGTAATCACAGGCCCAAACCTCAGCGGCCACGCCCCCTTTAGGAACACAAATGACAACTATGCCAATGACTTATGATAGCCCATTAAGCCAGAAATAGCATTGAACCCTTGCAGGTCAGGATAGTGGGTGTGGCTGAGCCAGACTCAAATATCGAGCTTTATCAGTTTTTTTTGCTTGAGAAGAAGATTGGGCGCAGTTCGGCTTGGCGGCGCAGGGGCACAAAATCCCCTGCACACGCCATTTTTCGAATATTGCTTCGCGAGTGTTAACAGGTGGTTCATATGAACTAGCGGAACAAGGGGAAGTGCAAAGGCCTCCTAATTCTAAAGCGAACAGCATGTGCGAAAGCCAACCTCCTCCCTCCCCCTGAACAGCGCCGAAGACAAGGAAGTGCCAGTAGGGAATGTGAAAGCCATCTATTTGAGGCCCTGCTGAGGCCCTGCTGTGAGGCCTGCCTGATACAACCCTGAATTGTCTTAAATTTTCATCTTTTTATTGATGAGTGAGATTTGCCATGGAAAAGTGCTGAACCAAAGACGACCGATAAAGAAGGCCATATCAATCATCTTGCAACAGGCGTTCGAAATTCCATCGGAGGAATCATTACGTGATAGGATAAACGGAAAAATTTCAACAATAGGAGCGTTTTGGAAGAAGGATTCGTTGGTTAGAGGAATAGATGTTGCGAATGGACAAGCGAGACCGGGAAGTCCTAAACCAGAAAAGCCAATAAACAAGAGCTTTCAATGGCTAATGCCAACACAGAACCACAGGAGGCGAGTGCCTATGAGTTATGAGACTGAAAGGAAATACAACAATGGAAGGCCCTGGAAGGCATTTTAGATTTCTGAAGGTGTTAGATTTGGTGAATGCCTCACTCAGGTGTATTGGTGTCATCTACATGGGTTTTGCCTTTACAATGCTCAGTTCTTCCATTCTAATCCAAGGAGTTCCACCTAACATTTTAGCACAGCTATAGCGCAGTCATTATCTGCCTTTGTCATTTTTTAAAAAAAAAAACGCGCAATAGAATAAATAAGCAAGTAAATAAAGAGGCTCAGAAACTTGGTGGGAGCGATATTCAGAAGTTACTACTTGGTGCAGAAACTGTGGTGAGGTCACCTTCAGGCGAGAGAGTGCGGGAGTGAGTGATAGCGAATCCGTTGGTTCGGGAAAAAAGCGTCTACATGGGCCTCTCTGTTATTTACTTAGGCAAAGCCAGTGATCTCCAGTTTTACACAAGGACTTCTTGAAATGCCCCTCCGAAATGTTATTAGCGTCCGAATAGATAAATCCGAGACCAAGGACCTCAGAGAGTAATAAGGAAGCCCAAATCGAAATTCAAGCCCTTAGAATGGGCCAGAAAGCGTACTCCCACGAGAGAAGCACTCCTGTTTCCCCTCATGAAAAGGTTGGACGAAAGACCTTCGTCACCATGCAATGGGCTAATTAGTTCAAAACTGAAGCAGACAATACAATATGTATATACGTGAGATATAAGACCCCATCAGCTCTCCCACAAAGATGAGCACAAAGGGAGAGCATCCGCGAGAGCATACTCGGAGTACAAGTGTTCGGTAGTACCAGAAAGGTAAAGTTGGAATAAATCCAAGTCACTCATAGAGACACAAAAAACGTCTGTATAAACCGCCTACATTTCATTTTCCAGAGATACAGTGGGAGTGGCTGCGGATTTCATTTGAACGGGTAGGCTTGTGAGGTTTTGGTAAAACATGACAGCTAGGCAGTTATCTCGAGTGGAAATACTCTATATCCTGGAGCTAGGGTGGGCGTTGCGCGGGCGCGTGCTTCATTAAAATTTGTTACGCTTCCGACAGAATATAACCGTCTTAGAATAACTGTCACTGCATGATATGACGTAAAGTGCCTTTTTTACACGACAGAAATGTTAGGTAGTTGTCTCAAGTGGAAGTGCTCCTCGAGAAATGCAACATGCCCCACGTTCAAATGAAGCAGCCACGCCCTCCAATTTCTGGGATATAGAATGTATCCATTTGTAGATACATTCTATTTCACGTTCATATGAAGTACCCTATCCCTGATTTGAGCGCTCAACTGTGTATTCATACTAATCCGATTTCAAGTTTTATCTTTTTAGCAAGAGAGGGAATACACAGATGTTGAAAGCTGGATGATGACAACTTGAGATTAAGCAGGTCCACGGCTAGGCTCGTTTCACAGGGCGGGGATCAACAGTAATTAAATTCAGTACTGCTCAGAATGTGCTCATCACAAAGATGTGGTAATCCGCAGACAGCGATGCCGATAAAGTAGTCGTTCTTCTACGTAATAGGGTGTAATGGATAGGCGACAAATGATTGTTTACCGCTGATGTTCGGCTGCTACGATTGCGGTTTGCCATCGAGAGTATGAATATTCCACATGTTCCCACAATGAAACATATCCACTGCAGCCTGAATTGATGTACCGCAAGTCTTGCCGTGAGCAAAAACCAACAGCAACCGGATGGGAAGCCGCCAAAAAAGGGTGCCTACATGGCTTCTTTTCAATACATTAGATTTGGGCTAATTCGGCCATAAATGAATCACAAACGTTTAGTGAACGACGTTGTAGGCGACGCGGGAGTTAGGCGAGGTGTACTCTGTCGCCAGACCCACTGATTCTGGCTTAATATCTAATTGCAATCCGATGCTGCATTTAGCGAGTGAAAAACGGGCGTGAAAACTTCATTATCTATAATGACATCAGGGGAATCGTCGGCATGGCTATCGGAGAACCGCAAAAGCGCTTTGTTTCAGTCGACGATTTTAGCCCTTGAGGCCACGTTATGTCCCCGAACCAGCTAGAAGGTGTTGAAAGAAATGTATTGTTTGCTTTGGCCAAAAAATGGGAATCACCCGGCGTGATGGTGTGTGTTTTCCTTATTCATGGGCGATTTGAGCTATGGCCATATGCATTGAGGAGAAGTCAATGAGGTGCGAATGAGGAGAGGAGCCGCGCTGAGACGCTGATAAAACCAGCAAAAGGTACTGCCCATTTCTCAGCAATGACGGAAACCAGAAAATCCTTTCGGCATTTGGCAAGCAAACCAGGCGCCAAAAAGTAGGGAAAGACTTGTTCAGGGGAAATGAGCAAAATGAAGATTTCACAATGAATACCAATGCCTTCACCAAACAAGATCAGCAAGACGGAATCATAGCTGCATTGATGCTCACCTTCCCATCTCCTATAAAGTCTAAAAGGCAAACAGAGCGCAGTTCGGCGACGGGGGAGGCATTTTGCACCCCCGCTAGGGTATACAAGTCTCACTTTGGAGAAACCTGTGAAGCTGGAGCAAGCTCGTCAAGCCATTATGTAAAACCAATACCAATATTTACCAGTTCTCATAAGTTCACGACAGTTCTCTAAATGAATCGACACATCGAGGAAAAGTAGCAAAAGTGCAAAATTCCTCCCCCCCCCGCGCCGATCTGCCCCACAACCTGTGCACTCATCTACAAAAACAGGTCGCCCCAATGTGCGAGGTGAATGGTCCGCAACTGCAGTAGAGTATAGTCTCCACTCGGAGATGCACGGGAACTGGTCTGGAGGAGGCGTGATACTCGGTTTCGTTGACGTATCCTCAAGATGCACCAATTGCATCGATACCAAGGACTTGCAGTGAAACAGACATTCAACTGTAGAGAACAACTACAAGTAAGAAGGGTCAAAAGCAAGGTAAGCGTGTTTGGCTTACGTTAAGCGCGTAGCTAGGCTGTGCGGACAGCGCTAGCGGGCATAGAGGAAGACACACTGGAATGATCACCTACTCTCCAGCTCGCCCGGCTGCGAACTTTTACCTGGAGGAGGGAGGGCGACGCTTCGCAGGAGACTCAATCACTCCCGAGATGAACAGGCAAGGGAGCCCGCCGGTCCCGGGATGTGGGTGTGACAGTTGGCCTGTCAACCTACTAGATGTGTGATACTCTAGGCAGGGGGAATACTTCTCCCCACCCTCTAACAGATCTATAACCTTTGTTGATAGAGGCCAGCAGCCTGTTAATCACTAGCAGATTAACTGCTGAATAAGAAGATTCGCTTCCGCTAGTGTTCGATGACGAAAAACTATTACCTAATCATAAGCACATTGGCCACAGCAATTAACATATGGTGAAACTGATTATGTATCCGTAATAACACAAGAGTTTGTCGGTCCGACATAATAAAAAACTTTTTTTGAAACCGCCTTCCGATTTTTTAAACACATCAAGAACCTTAGCGTATGCTATCTCAACGAAAGTTAAAGTGCTCTTTAGCCCAATTCTTCAGATGCCATTTGCCTAACTCGGAGAAGCTGTCACCAGTAAGAAATCACCAGACTTTTACTACTCATCATTCAATGTCTTTGAACATCTCAATTGATATTGCATGTGTTTACTTGCAGCGATTGGAATAATGGTAATCGGAATGTGGGAGGGGAGGGGAGGGGAGAGTTCTCATTGTCGTCTCAGGATACTTGTCAACCGCGGAGCCTCCCCTCCCATTCCATTCCTTTTTCTTCCTCCTTCCTTCTTCCTTGCTTCCCTCTCTCTTCCCACCTCCTTTGCGTTCTCTTTTCAACAGCTGGGCCAGCAGATGCCATGAAAAAATACCTCTGGACCCTCACAGCGAGAGAATGTCCGCTTGACAGCTGCCCTGTAGCGATGGCGTTTTCAGAAGGGGATGCTATTCACACAGCTACGCAAATCACCAATCTTTTCTCACAAGCCCACTCACTGTTTCATCAAAATCTTTCCGAGTCGGGGAAGGATGAGGGGTGTTAGAGGGCGCGGGGGAAGCGAGAAATAAGTAACAAGACGCCAAATGAAGACTTTCCCCACCCCATGGGATTCGCTCAGCGATGTTGTACGTTTTTCTCGGATCCCATCGAATTGTGAATTTGCTGGGGCTGATCAGTGCAAATGATAGCTGTGAGTATTCACGACGTACAATAACGCAAGCAGATGGCTCCATGCAAATCCCACCAACAGGAAGTTCTTGGGTTCATGAGGTTGCGGCTGTTTGAGCCAGTGGGATTACAGAGCAGGGAAGCCGAACGGTGCCTCGCGCTCCGCTCACCGTTACCACACTGTATCTATCCCACACCAGCGGTCACCATACCCACAGAAAAGCCTTTCAGAAGTTTGACTGAAATGTCTAAAACTTAAGATGTTAGCATTCACTGGGTTCTCAGAAATCAAAGAGATTTTCAAAATGGCGCGTCCGTGTTTAAAAAAGAACAAGCACCTATAGCTTTGAAAATGTTGTAGGAAGGAACACTTGCCAAGTTATCTGCTTTGTTGACACAAAAATTTTGCGTTTCGATTTTGGCCGCCAACTTCCCTGTCCACCTAGTACACTCGAAATCTCTGAGATAGGGTAGGGTGGCTGCGTACTTCGACGAAACGTGGCGGTGGCTATGCTTATGGAGAGATATTTTTATTTTGAAACAATTGTGGTCGTGTCCCTGTTGAGCTCAGAACAAGGTGACAGCTGTTTCAGACTGGAATATCCCACGAGTAACCATTCTGTGCCATGTTCAAATGCCACGCCTACTCCGTCTCAGGGATAAGGAGTGTAAATAACTTCGAAATCTAATACAGCAAGAGCCTCCGATGTCACTCGAAGGAAGAACATAAGCTAAGGTAAGACAGAGACGAAGATGGTAACCACTGTAGGACTTTCGGGCACAAGAACATGAAGGCAACAATTACAATCATATCTCGGAGTTTGAGAGGGCGTGGCAGCGCACTTCACTCGAACTTGGTGGCGGCTGTATTTCTGGAGAGATGTTTCCGTAGAACAATAGTATTTGTCTCTATGCAGTTTGCATTTGTCCAACACAATACATGATGAGGGTACGTCCTCCTGTTGGGTAAACTTTCTACAAAATACGACCCCTTAGAGTTCCTCCTCTGGTACGACACCAGGGAAAAGCTGAAACAAAAATGACAAAAAAACCAGAAAAATAACCAACGACCGAAAACATTCCTCCAAAGGCAAGTACGACCCTCGCGCTGGGGATGCCCTACGAGGAACGGCAGTTGTCTCAAATGGAAATATTCTATCCTTTGCGATGTTCAAGTAGGCGGCCACGCCCTCCCCATTTCCGGGATATGTACGCTCAGTCCTCATGTCGCACAGCCTGGCTGTTCTTTGTCATTTCCAAATAGAAGACTGGTTTAATTGAAGGATTCTAAGTAATATACGATAAAAAGCAACATGCTGAGAACCAGAGTAACACCTTATCTCACAAGTTGTCACAAAAGGCCGTGAGAAACCCCATGAAAAACCTAACATGTCAACGAGAGTTGCGGAGTTTTGATTCCACATTTTGAATCATAAGCAGAATATAAACATGGCAAATTAGTTCCTTTCAATGCAGAGCCAGACATACAACAATATTCTGCCTCCCCTTGCCTGATTTTCTTAGTTAGCTGCATTCATAACGTGCATATGTTGAGATTTCGCTATTCCGGTGAATTTGCTAATCGGGAGAATGGAGTGTAGTTAAAAATATCTGAGGTGCCGTATCAAAGCAACATTTCTAACTTTTTGTGTTGACATTGCAATTTTGGGTCAAATAAGTTGTGCTGTTGCTGCCGTTCATAAGGCTGCGTTCATACTTTGCAACGCGTCGTTCCGGAAAAACCGCATTTTGAAAGAGGAATCGTTGGCGTCCCAGAGAACCAACGTTTTTTAGCGAATGGACGTATCAGGCGCCGATCGATACGTATACTATCCAGTCCGCTCAGAACGAATTCCCTCTGAACGCTGAGTCGTGAAGTACGAGAGCACTCAAAAGAATGTAAGGCGTCAAGGTTAATTGTGTTGTGCTTGCCTACGACCTATATCGTTTGTTTGGCTGATTCGTCTAACCCTACAAGCGACCAATTTCGAGAACGGCCGTGAAAGAAACTGTGTAGAATGCGTTTGGTAGTGTAGTGTGCGCGCAATAGCGCCTTTGCGCTGCCTTTCCTAAGCAAGGC
>MU912616.1:13121-36313 GCA_036418165.1 Cooperia oncophora
CCGACTCCGGAAAAGATTGAAGGGTATGGGGAACCTCAGTGATTGTTCAGATTTCTTTTTGCATTAACGTGTTCTTCACGCTTTTGGGAGTGGAACTTCGAAAACCTATCAGAATTGAAAACCCCTAGTCCGGTACACGTTGGAAGAGAGGGTTTCTGATTCTCAATGGGCACGTCACAGCCACGCCAAACAGCCAGCAGCGTGGCTGTAACTGGCTATGATGAAGAGTATGCTGACAGTGTGGCGTATGGCGCAAACGTGGTTTATTGAATGGAGGCGGAGCCGTGGAGAATATATGGCAAGCCACTAGCTTCAGTTTCCACAGTGGATCCCAGTCAAAGAAATGTGTGGCCAGCTCATTAAAGCTTGAGAGATCCCTTCGGAAACTTCTTGCCAAGCGAGGGGCGGATTCATCCACGGGTAACTGCTGCGTACAGCGGTAGGCCCCAAAGTTTTTTGTGACGCCCCTTTTTTGCAGCTACCCTTCTTCATTATTCACCTACATAGGTGTCTGTTATTATTCATCGTTGCGCTTGCGCCAGCTCTCTTTGGTTTCACGTTGGTAGTACTAATCTCGTTGCTTGAGCCAGCCGACGTCTGCAGTATTAATCATCCCCTTGCGCACATAAATAGTGCTTCGCTGCATTTCAACAACTAATTAAGAATTAGTACATGGCATTCATTCACGTTGAGGATGTTGACCATGGCTCTCAGAGGTGCATTACCCGAGTGCTTCGGTAGAATCCATTTCTTGTGCAGTTAGGCCCCGTCCAGACTTCGACGGCGACGCCTCGGTCGCGCGTTCATTGCGACCAATGGCACATTCGACTACGAAACAGGGCACATCGTTGTTGGGGAATCCCCAATAGGGGGGTCGTATTTGGCCGCCAGGAGAGGGGGTCGTATTTGGGCTGGGAAAAATTTATTTTGATAGTTGATTTTTCTCGCTTCACGGACGTTGTAAAGGGGGGGGAGGGGGTCGTACTTGGTCATTGTTGGGAGGGGGTCGTATTTACGTTTTGGCGTTGTAGGAGCGGTGGTTGACTTTCTGTGATTTTCCCCTGATTTTCCCGTTTCATGCGTACTATACTCGACTAAAATCCCACCAATGATGTGGCCTTCTAAGAAGGCGTACACGATCGGCGCTGTTGCAAGTCTTAACGTTGCCCCAGTCCTCGCAAGAATGCTGAGTTATGAGGCAAAAGTCGAACCCCAGGCGGGAGTCGAACCCGCACCTCACGCTTTCCGGGCGAGTGCGCCGTCCGTCCGTTACGTAACGGAAGTGCGGGTTCGACTCCCGCCTGGGGTTCGACTTTTGCCCATAACACAGCATCCTTGTGGTGGCTCGCAGCAGTCTGTCTTCCTATCCTTGGATTACGCATAAGTAGTGAATTTGACTGCCGACGCCGTTCTGGCCTCGACATGCCCTTAACACATTGACAGCGTGATACGCATTTAATGCGCGCTTTGTGGGCCACGTGGGACCGCGCGAATTGTATACGAATCACGATCAACAAATCCATATCTTTCACTAGTGCATGATTTTTTGTTTAGTTTCTCCTATTCATTCTATAGGCCAGTCCTTAGTATACTCGTACAACACGTGGTCCATGGAATAATTCAGTACACACTAGTTTAGCAAGGATTTCCTGTGGAAAGAGCACTATAACTTTGAGCTGGTTTGCTCCTCAACTTTGGATTGGTTTGCTGTTTAATTCTTTGCCAATAAACAATATGACAACTTAGCATAATATTGCTAAGTGATGACAGAGATTATAAATGAGCGTATATCTGAATCAATTGGCAAGCGATTTGCGTTTTTTTAGTTGAAAAAATTGGTTACAGACAAATTCCGGCCTGGTGCAATGAGAGGGCTGCGCCAGCGGCACGATTTTCGCATCCCTACATAATAATAATCCGCTAAAGTACGGTGTGGTCCTGTGTTGGGTTGTGTGTGTGTGTGTGTCGTGTGTGTGGGTTGTGTGTCACGAAATTCATGGCACGCCGTCCCAGAGGCAGAAGAAACGTTTTAGTCGATCGGTACGATCGAGGGGGTGTGAGGTGTGACGGAACCCATTTGTGTGTGAGCAGGATGTGATATCAGTTGATAAGATTCGATAAGAGGCGTTAGGAGGGGGAGGTCACCATATTCATGACGCGGGTGACAGCATCAGGTAGCTCTTGATTCCGAGATATGATATAAGGTATGGGCCAAGAACTTTATTGGTGGGCGGCAGGAAGTGATATCAGCTGATAAGATCCGATAAGAGGCATTAGAATGGGAGGACACCATATTCATAACGCGGGTGACAGCATCAGCTAGCTCTTGACTCCGAGATATGATATAGGGTATGGGGGTATGGGCCAAGAACTTATTGGTGAGTGACAGGAAGTGATATCAGCTGATAAGATTCGATAAGGGGCATTAGAAAGGTGAGGTTGTCGTATTCATAGCGCAGGTCACAGCAGGCATCGCGCCTTACGCTATTCAGTAAGAGTTGAATATAGACGGGTGAGATGGGGGACATCAACCGTGGGTGACTGAAGACGATAAACAACTGATAGAAGCTGATAAGATGAATTGTCGTCGTCGCTGTTCGAGGTGATTCACGCTACCAATTCTTAGAGATTTGGCGATGAGGACATTGATGACGGGTGACAGGTAATCTTATCAATCGATAAAAACGGATAAGATACCATCAGCGCACATCTTTATCAGCTCTTACCGCTTTAATTTCAAGTATTAGAGGCTCAGTATGTGAACTCTTTTCTTCGATGTACGGAATCAAGGTCGTCCATTGAAGTGTTTGGTACTAGATGCGTGAAATGTTGCCGAGCGGGGGGGGGGGGGGGTATATAGTGCGCCTGAAACGGGAAAATCGAGAAATTCAGTTATCAAAAAAAATTCGCAAGTCTTTCTGCTATGTGATGTTGTGATGTGTTAGGTGTTAGCGGTTGCAACTGAAGCAAAAGAAGCAGTGTACCCAACAATTAGGCGTGGGGACGCCCTATCGGCACACACTTTGACATGTACAAGCAATGTGAAGTTCTCCTTTTCAGTGCCACTCATGACCCTACAGTTATGCCTCTTCCGGTTGTTATGGACTCATGCGGACTAATCGGGCAAATTACTAATTACTAACTTTACCCATTTCCGATCGCAGTAAGCATAAGTAACTAGATGTTGGTAGATAATGACTGATGTTGAGCCTTTTCAACACAATTTTCTGGAGTTTAATAAAAAAATGACTGCCCGTTTGGCACATTTAGCGCATTCTAAATCGCCTAAGGGAAAGGTGCCTGGCGAAGCCAGGCCAGCTCGGCGAAGCCGAGCTAAAGAGAAGGAGGAGAGCTCGGCGTCAGCCGGGCGATCCGACTGGTAGTAAATAATTGACTTACTTCACAATTGCCCTCTAAACAAGTTTTTCGATCCAATTCTCCGAAAAAGCGCTTCGTGGGACGGCTTGAATTGTATGCGTACCGCGCTTGTGGCGTTCAAGAAAGCGCGCGTGTCCCACGAGGCCGAAAAGTAAAAACACGCGTTGTTGTCAACGTGTTAAGGAAAAACACGCAAGCAGGAAATTCTTCATATTATATCCAGCAATTCAGCTCGCAAAGTTCCAAGCAAGGTTGAGTTTAGCGTCTCAATGCGAGTACAATGATGTATATATCACGCACAGGACCTGTTCACCTTTCCTAATTGATCAAAAAAAAAACTCTCAACTCATCAAAATTATTCGCGAGGTACGTGAGGGTTACGATAACCAAGGCGGGCGTAAGTGGTGTAACTGCGTCCAGCAGTCTATGCTCTGGGCCCCTCTTTCGTAGCTCGCTCTTGCAAGGCTCGTTCTGCAGTCCGAGAGTTTGCTCCAGTATCACGCCCAACAATGAGTGGAGAGGGGACTGCGGTAGATAGAAGCAGGGCAAACACCACCTATAGAAGTTGCCTCACCCATCTGGACACGAAATATCTCAGCTGTCCTGTATCTATAATTCCAGTTGCGTCCCTTCTGTGTAACACCAAGTTTTTCCGTCTTTCTTGCTTTCCAACTCATCCTCCTAATCTCCCGTCAATTTTCAACACAGCGTTCAGACTTCGCGACGGCAGCGCTTGGATCGCGCGTTCGATGCAATAGAAAGCATGCGCATCGATCTCGCGCCGCTGAAGCGCTGCCGTCGCGAAGTCTGAACGCTGCCTTAGGGCGTCTTCAACGGTTTTTCCCACTGGATTCTTTACTTGTAAGTCACATAGCTCCAAATTTGTATATGGACTCCAAAGCCTCCGAAATGTAACAGCAGAGCGTACCTTCGAGTGGTACAGGGCAAAGTGATTATAACCAAATATTAACAAAATTTATTTAACAGAAATCAACAACTGAGAGATCAACAAAGGTAATTTTAAGTGAATCAGACAAGTGTAACTTCGTGATTGGGTGAAGCTCAACATGAGTTCAGCAAGAGATTACGTTTTCCGAGGCCTACTTGAGATCCTCCTGTTGGGCGACCTTTGGGGTCGGCACAGATGCTTCGTCATCGGCATCTTCATCTTCGGGATACCCATCCATGACGTTAGGTGTAAGGTCAGCTCCAGCCACATTTGCAGTATGAAAATGAATGCAATTACTTCCATGAGTTTCAAAGTCCACCGAAAAAAAAACAGTTTGAAAGCCACTTTACCTTCACATCAGACACGTATTGCCCCTGATTCACAAATACTTTTCCAACTGCAATTCAAACAATTATGATCATAGATATCACAGATCAAAGCAATCATTAGAAGTGGGAGTACGACAAACGGAAGTTTCGTATGCTACAGTAATTGAGGTGGCCCATGCGCTGACGAAAAGCGGTACCTTTCGCGCCGAGAGAGGTCGCGCGGATTCTGGCCGTCTGCACCCTTGTAATTCTGAGTCTGTGGGGAAAGACATCCCTGCACGCCAGGATTCGTCTGCAGCTGTGATGATTACGCACACACTTTCGGCGAAAATCAGAAGAAGCTTTAGTGAAAAAGAAGAAAACTAACTACAGTTGTCTTTTTCTTCATTAGCGAGGACACTGCCGCTGGGTCGGTTCTCATTATCCTTGGCATCGATCTTACCTTTCTTGTGTGAAGGTGCGTTGCCTTCTGTACAATGATCGCCGTGATACTGCAGTTGTACAGGGTCGCCATTGAAGTCTTTGTTGCTGAAACGCAACCATAGAAGTAGTCTTCTAGCACTAGGGCAGCGTTGACTTCGCGATAGCAGTGCTTCGGTCGCGCATTCGACGCGATCGATGCAGTCAAAAGCATGCGCATCGATCGCGTTGAACGCGCGACCAAAGCGCTGCAGTCGCAAAGTCTGAACGCTGCCTGAAGCCATAAAGCTACACCAAGCACTAGGGATTCCAAGTGACATGTGTCAGCTGGAAATAGATAGCGCAAGATGGGCTTGGCCCTACAAACCGGGATTTGTCGCATGCACTTCGTGCGAACGGCAGTCGCCTGCGACACAGCGCGTCCTTATTGCACGGCTGTAATGAGGAATTGGCGCGCAATCTCTTAAACTTCGCAACGAAGCAACTTAAAAGCAGTTGGCACAATATTTTGTTAATTGGCCTAAAATGCTAGCAGGGCGCCATATAGTGGGGAAAATGGCGAAAAAACGAAGTGAAACGGTCAAAAACCTGCGAAGAAAAACCTTCGTTCTTAATGACAATTTCGGACGAGTTTTCCGTAGACATCTTGCCAATAACCGCTACGGTGGGTACGGCTGCATGTATGTTCTCATATATCCATGCAGCACCGCAGCCGCTTCATACCAATCCCTTCGCTTCATATTTTACTTTGCAAATAAAAACAAATAAAGCAATACGAGCGTCAGGTACGGTCGTCCATTTGTGGGCGGGCGGGCGTGGTGGGCGTTCGGGTCGGTATGTTGTAGCTCGATAGGGCCCTTCTAAGTGTGCCTCCCTCAGAAAAGGCGCTACGCAGCACCTGCTTAGGGTCGCGGAATCCTGTCCTGCCAGGCGGTATCAATCCTACTCTTCTTAGAGATTTATCGTGCCAACTGCCTTCAACGACATGCGACTGGGACATGTGCAACCGCAAAACGTACGAGTTCACTCCGTGCGAGTTATCGACTGTAATTTTTCCCTATTGATTATTAACATCCTATTCGAGAACAGTTTCCGCGCGTGTAAAGCACATGGGTTTCTCAGGGGTACAATTGTAGTAATAGTATTTTACATGGAAATGAATAATATTTAGTGCCTAATACATGCGAAGGTGTTTCCTACCGAGATACGTTGTCAGCGCTAACGATATCATTCTTTACCCTAAGAGTGATTGCATCACCCCCTAGGGGAATGTTGTCTGACTCCACCGGTTCGATACCACCAGCATATTCGCGAACCTGAAATTTCGAAGACTGGGTTATTGACAAGTTGTCACAGCAGAATCTGCTAAAAGCTTCAAGAATATGCCATAAATTACCGGCAAACCCTGCGTATCCGGCCTTTCGAGACGTCGAGATTGGTTCTGTTTCTGGTGATATCTGCGAACCGAATTCAGAAAGCGGTGAAGCATGAATTTCCGACCGGCCTTCTCAGAAAACGCAGCCTTAATTTGGAAAACAAAAGGAATCCCATCAGATCATCTACTGCCTCTAACAAGAACTTACCGTGCCAAAGAACGGACAGATTTGCAAACAAAGGCTGCGTTCATACTTTGCGGCAGCGTGCACCATCGTTCCAAGCGTCCGCCAGCGTCAGCGACTAGAAAAGTGTAGGCAACGTCCACCAGCGACCAGTCTCGAGGACTAGGGATTATGGAAAGTATAGGTATCGAGTCTACCAGCGTCCACCAGCGACCAGCCAGACTGCTGGTAGAGTGTTCGGCAATAGGATGATGGCAGCTGTTTGCTCCCCTCCTGTGGAGAAACGCTCTCTACTTCCGGACGCTGCCAGTCGCTGATAGACGCTGGCAGACACTAGATCGATATCTATACTTTCCTAATCGCCGACGCTGCCGGACGCTCGGAACGGTGTGGACGTTATTGGTCTGGTGGACGCTGCCGCAAAATATGAATGCAGCCTCACAAGGCAGCGATATTAATAGCGCCTAGCGAGATTTATTCCGAAATGTGCTTTCCCTACTTCATTCACATCAGCGATTAGCGCAAATTTTTCCAGCCTTTCTGATTTTGCATGAGAGGAGCACTAGGAATTCTATGAGAAACCCCATGCAACTCAAATATCTTAAAGAAGAATCACGATGTTTTTTTTGAGAAGGCCATTTTGTGTAGAGGAAGAGAAAAACTGGGCGGCGGCGCGCACACGGGCGCGGCAATCGATTTCGCACTTGATGACGCGGCGATGGACAGGACTATGTGTGGCGCTTCTATCGCTGCGCTCCAATCGATTAGCTCACCAGGCCTGCACTACCGCGTGTTTCTCGTATGGCGGTGCGCCCGGTGCTGTATGGGAGAATTTCTTGATTAAGCCAAAACGAGGTAACAATTATATAAAACTTACATCGCGACCAATGGCCTCCTCTTGACGTGGATGCCAAGAGGGCTCCCGCTTCCAACCACTTGGACCAAACGGAGGCTCCATTAACAAGCTGAGCCGAGCTGAGTACTGCAAAATAGTAATTGGAAAGGATAAGTGAGGTTGGAGCATTATGGGACCATCCAGTCTATTAGTCCCAGGAACGGTCTCATGAATGTATAGTCATTACAGAAAAGAAAATAAATTAAAGAAATGACAAAAGAGCTCTCGGCAGACAACATGGCAGGTGCACAACAACAGTCCCATACCATACAAGGAATAATGAATGGAAAGATAAGTATTCGCGCTGTCTTTCTACGCGCACTCCATGATTACTCGTCCTCATGATGTGCAATACTTATTGAGAGGGAATTTTCCTTTTGTGAGGAGCTCCTCTCTAAACGCGAAAAAGTGGTTACTTAGCCAAGAAATAAATGGGTGAGTTCAATGAATTTGAGCAATTGTGATCTACAAGTGCGCGAGCAACTCACCGAAATCTAACGCTCGCTGTACACTCGGCTGAATTGTCCGGGCCATTATTATTAGTGCTTTATCATCGAAAACCTGCCTAGATTTTAGAGGCCCAAAGAAAATAGTAATCAATCAATAGAGGCCTACCACAAATCAGAGTGTATGAAGTGCTGGTGCTATGGAATTTTCTGTAGAAATTTCTATGGCGTAGAACCTACTGCTACACCTTGCCGCCAAAACCTACACCCGGAAAAACGGCCGGACGAGTTTTACGGGCGCAAGTCGTCCACTTCGTTGTGGGACCACGCGTCCCTTTAACTTCATTTGAATTAGGATACTTCAATAAGAGCGTTTTTTTTGCAAGATTATCGCTTTTGTGCGTAATCACAGTTAATATTTCGAGATCTGCTTCTGCTTCGATTAGGAAACACATGAAACCTGAGGTGCAACCGGAAACTTGAGCACACCAACTACATCTTCTGTTTTTTAGGGGACTACATCCCGTCGGGTGCCACCATTTTTAGAAGTTCTGCCACTCAGCGTTGGATTTCAGCGCAGGAAGATACCTACAACCTATCCCGAGTAATTTACGCTCACAACCGCTGTTATAAGAGCTGTTTGTTAGATGTCCGGCGGCGAAAATTTCCGTTTGACATGTGGTTTGGAGACACTTTTGACTCGCTCAGTTTTAGAGGGCTCTCGAGGGAAAGAACTGTTGAGTTCAGAAAAACAACAAACAAATCTCTGTTAGATCTAGATTCATACTGCAATTCTTCACAAGCCGCAATGGTAAACGAATTCCAGCAAAACATAAGCACAATGTTTTAAATGCAGCTATAATGGAGAAGAGTACAGCTGCGTGAAAACGTGAATTAACTCTTCAGGCTCTGGCAGATATTCATGCTTATAACTAGGCCCATTATAACGCAGTCCACAACATAATAACGCTCTTACTTGTATCCTCCCACCCCCTTCTGCAGGTGAACGAGAGCAGCCCCGCGTACAAACATGGGAGCCACTCTTGCTCATGCGGAAGCTCCGGAACCAATCCACAAAGCCAAAAGCAGTATGCACTTAGCAAAGCACGAAACCGGTAAGTCAGTATCCACTTCCATCAGCCTTTCGAAGCAGAAGCAGATCTCGAAAATATTAACTATGATTACGCACAAGAGCGGTAATCTCACAAAAAAACCGCTCTTATTGAAGTATCCTAATTCAAATGAAGTTAAAGGGACGCGTGGTCCCACAACGAAGTGGACGACTTGCGCCCGTAAAACTCGTCCGGCTTTTTTCCGGGTGTAGGTTTAGGCGACAGTCTGCTGCACTAGGCATGCTGGAATCTTACGGAACGGACATGTTGGCATTAAGGATTCAAGGATTATTGGAGGATTAGAGAGATCCCCTCAAAGCGCGGAACTTGAAACCGAAACAATTATGCCTTTCTAAATTTTGTTTTAATAGGGTTACGGCAATATGTCAATGTTTCAAAACTAAGATTAGTTACACCTACATGGCTGAAGCGGTTACATTCGCTTCTGCCCTCGAGAATGTGTCTCCAAGCAATGTATTACACACCATTCAAATTCGACATGACGCGCTGTGACGTGCTGTAACGCGCTGCACTTGCAACAGCACCTCACTCCCTGAAAGCCAACGCGGCCGCGGGATTCGATCGGCGCCGCCCTCGCGCGGCCAACGCCGATCAATACCAGACTGCGTGAGCAAGACGTAAGGTAAACGGTAAAATCGCACTTGAGCATCCGGCGCGCGGTCCCGGCACGATTACCCTGAAGATGCTGCGCGCGCTCATACGATCGCACAACCGCGAAGTATGAAAGCGCTCGTATTTTGCACAATCGAAAATCAGGCGCGCACCTGACGAAGTTCAAAGGAAGCAAAATAGATGTTTCAATTCGAAACGCTTTAAATGACTTGCACAATGCTGGCTATTATAATGTACACTTAGTTAACAAAATCACCCATTTCAAGAGCGAAGTGAACCCCTTTTGATCTCCAGTGTGTAATCACTTTTCAGATGTCAATCACTGTAAGGAATGTAGAAAGTCTCGCCATACTCAACCAACTTGATGGGGTCAAATTCAAAAGCTGGCCAAAATGCTTCACCAGAACGGCTCCACTGAGTCAACCGGGAATTATCTGAACCAACCCGTTGAAAGTTCAAGGCATAAATCAATGCGTACACCTCCTGCCACCGTTTCCCCAGCTTTGTCAGAAGCGTTGCGTATAAAGGTGCCCTATGCTTCGCATTGCTGAAGGCGCACTGTATAACACTCACAAAATGCCACATTCTAATGTGGCATGTAACTGCAGGACCCGCAAAATGAACGTGCAAATTGCTTGAATTGCTACGACATTGATGAAGTGTACAGAAGCTGTTTCCAACTGCTCTCTACAGATCTTGAAGAAGCCGTTTCGAGCGCAGAATGCTTAAAGTTAAGGAAGCAGGTAGACTTTAGAGGAAATGTCCCCACTTGATGGGCGAGGTGCCTAAACATGATGAGAAGGCGTTTGTTCCTCCTTACAGGACTTTACCTCCAGTTCAACGGAAATTTAGTGGGAAACGCCACATCATCAACATTATTATACAAGATTCGATGCTTTTGTGAGTATAGTGTGGTGATATTCCCATGTTGAGTTCATAGTAGTCAACTTAAACAATAAAACAACATTCAAAGTAACAACAAACAACACACACAAGAGAGAAAAAAACAAACACACATAGTAGCTCACCTAAGATTTTACTCGCTGATGACGACAGTTGACCATGATGCCCCAGTGCCGAAACCACGCCGCGACCGCCGCTCACAAAGGCCTGATGCTGAAGTGCGATTTTGCCGTTTACCGTCGTTCCTTGGGTAACGCGCACCCTCCGCTTCCCCTATACTATCTCAACATGCAAGCGGCGCCGTCAGTTACGTGACAATTGGAGCTTCTGGTGGAGGTCCTGCCAAGAAAGACCAGAGCGCAGAGAGACAGAGGACTAAAGCTCTCTAGGCATCAAAAGATACAAAAAAACATGTGGCGAAGCTGGAGACAAGCTTAAACGGAAGGGACTCCACTGTGGAACGGTCACTTACCTTGCGTGAAAAGTTTGAATATTAAGGTTGTAGTGGTAATATAATGACATGCAGGCGTGAGAGCACAGAGAAAAACAGAAGGTTGGTGCGTTTAAAAGTTTTGAGTTCGAGTGCCCGTACCGGTCGATACCCGTCTGCCACAGCCTCCAGGACCATAGATGGAGCGCTGTAGCAATTGTAGCACGTTCGTCGACGTGTGTAAAAGATACACTTAAATACGAGCTATGAAATAACATCCTGGTGAAAGGGTACGCAACTGGTGAGATGTGCATGCGAATCGTAAAAGCCGCTTCGCGCGCGGAAATGGGCGCGACGTTTCCTTACTCTGCACTACCCTTCGATTGGAGCATCGCATTTCATGTAGACAAGGATCCTAGACAGTTATGTGTAGGTCGGTCATACATGTTCTATTCTCGACCAACACCACCTAAAATCGTGGCATTAACAGGCGGGCCATCGCACGCGACGCCCCTTGGCACGGCAATTTACGACTCCATTGCTACATACCCCCGCATCTGCAGTAGCGTATCTCTTTCTTTAATCAAAAGTGTACGGGAACGCGGCTAGAGCGTACCGACAGCTGGGTGCTGTCGGTACTCCGTCGCAGGTACTGCACTTTGAGGATAGCGTGAGGCACCCAGCTATCACTTTCTAAGCCCCGATTCCGTGCGCTTTTGAGAGAAGGAAGTGGTACGCTACGGGAACTGCTCACCCATGAAGTACCGTTTAGACTCCACGATGACGCAAGTCCTCGTGCTGCAACGCGCTATCATTGCAGGAGCACTCCAATTCTATAAAGGCGAACGCAGTCGCAGATGGGAATCGATCGCCGCCGCCTGCTTGTGTTTTGAGAGAGTATGGGATACCAGGGGGTAGGCGCCGCCTTCGCAAAGGGAACCCTTCTATTCTTCCATGCTTTCTCAGAGCACTAGCAGTCAAGGCCTTTCGATACTACGCTGCGCGATTAGACAGCAGTACCTTCTATTCCCCCATACTCTCTCAAAATACAAGCGGCCGCAACGATCGCTTGCCGTCAGCGGCTGCTTTCGCGTCTAGCACTGCAAGGTCATTGCGATTGCAGCACATCGACTCGCGCCATCACAGAGTTCGAACGCCACCTAAATCAGCGTTCAGACTTCGCGACGGCAGCGCTTCGGTCGCGCGTTCGACGCGATCGATGCAGTCGAAAGCATGCGCATCGATGCGTCGAGCGCGCGACCGAAGCGCTGCCGTCGCGAAGTATGAACGCTGCCTACGAGCGACACCAATTCCGAATCTAGGCCTCATTCCGAACAAGCATAAAAATTGAAGAATGACGATCCAGTGGCAGCTTTCAGACGATGATCATTGGTTTTTTGGTTTCATGGCGCTGCAATCTCATCTCATCAAACTATGCTACATCATTTAAACCTTTTGCTTATCATTTACAGGGAAGTAAACACATAATGACACATTTCGCGATAATTGATCCGCAGAACTCCTTCCTTGTAGAAGTTGACACATTTCGCAGTGGTAAAGAAAAAACACTTTCCACGGCTGCTGAGTGCACAGGAGACGGGCTCCAAGCTCATGACTTACAATTAGGCCCATACAGACAAAAGGCTCACGCAAACCACATTTCCCAGCCCACTTCCCCTGTGTTCGTTTTGAGATATGGAAGAGAAGATGCAAGTGAGTGTTCAGTGGAGAAAAAGCAAAGAGGACCATCGGACTCATAGGACCCTCGCTGCAAGGTGTGCGCAAGTGACCAAAAGCAACAAACTCTTGACACAGAAAACGTGGGCTAGGCGTGAGCCTTTTTGGAATGTTCATGGGCCTAACTCATAAGATCAGAGCCTATCATTGAAGTGCAGCAGCTCAATCAATACCGAAGACACACACTCATATGCGAAGAACAGTCAGAAGTGAGAGGGCGCCAGACAAGTAGAGCGTTTGGCTATGGCTGGCCATGCGGCAGCGCGAGCGCAGTATGGACGGCACTCGGGCACATGACTCTCTAGTCGCTTTTATGTGTACTTCATACCAGACAAAACGGACCCATTCACCTCACACATGGCATGGCCTAGGGACCACGAAGGTAAGTGTGCAGTTTGCTTTTAATGCATTCCTGATAGAAACAAAAGGACAAAAGTGGATGTAAAACAGCTTCAGTTTGGCACAGGGTAGTTGCAGCTAGCACTACGGTATATAATTAGGACATTTTGCTCTAAACCTATCAGGAAAAAATTAAAAAGTGAAGCACAGTAGTATATGTGTGAATTTCGCGCTCAAGGAAATCTCTCTAATGAAATACTTGCGTCTGTTTACTGTAGAACTCTGGCAGGTGATCCCGCGACGAAAATGCAGTAATGGTAATGCCCAGAACAACTCGGTCCTAGGGGTCAGAGATACAGAGGCCAGCGTTAAACCGCAGTAGGCTCCAATCGCTGTGCGGGCTTGGAAATTACAACTGCGCAAATTTCTCGAAGTAGTAGAATAGCTAGTATTCTGCCGCTAGTAACCATTTCTCACGGGTGAAGAGAAGCTTTCTTCAATAGGAAAATTCCCTATCAGCATGCATTGTGTATCTTACCGGACGAGTAACCATGTCGTGCGCGTAGGACAGCGGGAACCCTTATTTTTTCATTCATTATCCCCTGCAGGGTGCGGGCCGGTTGTGCACCTATCACGTTGTCTGCTGAATGCTCTTCTTTTTTCAACTTTTTCTGATTCATTTCTTTTTCTCTGATGGCTCTCTGTTAATGAGACCATTCTTGGGGTAATGGAGGAAGATGATCTCACATTGGTCCGAGTTCACATCGGCGTTCCCACTATCACTCACCATTTTTTGTTACTTTGTTCGACTTATTTCATCCTCTTTGTCCAGATATTTTCTAGTAAAGAATGTTCATGAAAATCTTCTTGTTATTTTCTTTGAAGGTATTCCTAACAATGTCGTCAGGACAGGAGCAATGTCCCGCTTCCACGCTGTGAAGAGACCAGTGGTTGCAATATCGTGAGTTTTAGAGCATATTCACTTGTTTCAGAGTAATCAAGGAAATTCTCCCGTACAGCACTGAGCGCAGCGCCGTGCGAGATATACGCGGTGAGGCAGGACTAGTGAGCTAATTCAGAGCCCAGCGACAAAGGCGCTGCACACAGTGATTCATCGCCGCGTCATCGATGCGACATCGCTCGCCACGCCCACGTGCGCGCCGCCGCTAAGTTTCCATCTTTTATCTCGCCCATAACGTTAGAAGGGTCAGCTCCAGCTACGCTTGCAGTATAAAAATGAATGCTATTACTTCCATGAGTTCCAAATCCAACAAAAAAAAAACAGTTTGAAAGCCACTTTACCTTCACATCAGACACGTATTGCCCTGAGTCACAGATACCTTTCCGACTGCAATTCAAAAAATTATGTTCATAGATACCATAGATCAAAGCACTCATCAAAAGCAGTGTTATGACAAACGGAAGTTCCGTATGCTACAGTAATTGAGGTAGTCCCATGCGCTGATGAAAAGCGCTCCCTTTCGCGCCGAGACGAAGTCATGGGATTCTGGCCGTCTGCGCTTTTCTAATTGTGAGCCTGTGGGGGAAGACATCCCTGCGTGCCAGGATTCGCCTGCAGGTGTGCGTAAATGATTACGCACACAATTTCGGCGAAAATCAGAAAAAGCTTTAGTAAAAAAAAGAAGAAAACTAACTACAGTTGTCTTTTTCTTCATTAGCGAGGACCCTGCCGCTGGGACGGTTCTCATTATCCTTGGCATCGATCTTAGCTCTCTTGTACGAAGGTTCATTGTCCTGTGTAGAATGATCGCCGTGATCGTGCAGTTGTACAGGACCACTGCGGTCCTTATTGCTAAAAGTGACAGTAGAGATAGTCTTCAGCACTAAAGCCATAAATCTACACCAAAGGCTAGCATTAGGGATTCCAAGTGACATGTGTTAGCTGGAAAGAGCGAAGGGCCCTCCTTAGGCAGCGTTCATAGTTCGCGACAGCAGCGGCGATCGCCGCGATCGCCAGTAGGAGGACCAGCTCGCCCCAAGATGGACGGATTGAAAAACTTGTTGGAAAGGTATTTTCATGTGGTTTTTTTCTTTCTCCCGCCCACTAGTACTCTCAGTGGGGTTATTTGATTAATAAGTGGGGTGCAGTTAAATAATAGGCTTCTAGATCGAGATATCAGCCCGGTTTAAAATTTCACATAGTTTCATATTTTCTACTTCCGTGGGCAGTGATGTTTGGGAGTGTGGGAGGTGAAAATACCAAGTCTCATGAAGAAATGGTGAATTTTTATGAAGTGCCCCAGTGCGGACCTAATGACACACCTCACTGATTGGACGGGGGAATTGCCGAAATAGTGGAAGTAGTTCGAGCGGCGCACACAGTGAGACGTAGTGCTCCAAGCGGACCTAATGACACACTTTGCCTGGGTACTAGGGGGAGCGACGTGGGAGCCCGTGGGAAGCCTTGAGAAAAAGTGAAAATTTTGGGAGAAGTGGGCGGAGTCGGAGGCGGGGCTTGGTAGCAGGGGAAGAGGGCATGGCGGCGGAGGCTAATGACACACTGAGTACGTGGTGCCCCAGGCGGACCTAATGACACACTCCACTGAGTCGGCGGGGAATTCCCTGAAATCGGGGAGGTGAAAGGCGTTATGAAGGAAGTGATGAAGTAATGGGGCGGATTCAGGGAGCGGAGTGAGGGGCGGAGTCGGGGGCGAGGTCGGGGGGAGGGTAGGGGGAATGAGAGGTGAGGTACGTCGAAGAGGATTAGGCGGAAGAAAGAAAAAACCGCATGAAAATACCTTTCCAACAAGTTTTTCAATCCGTCCATCTAGTTGTGTTGGGGCGAGCTGGTCCTCCTACTGGCGATCGCGGCGATCGCCGCTGCTGTCGCGAACTATGAACGCTGCCTAAGTGTGCCTCCCTCAGAAAAGGAACCTGCTTAGGGTGGCGGAATCCTGTACTGCCAGGCGGTATCAATCCTACTCTTCTTAGAGATTTATCGTGCCAACTGCCTTCAACGACATGCGACTGGGAATGTGAACCGCAAAAGGTACGAGTTCACTCCAAACGAGCTATCGACTGTAATCTTTCCCTATTGATTATTCACATCCTCTTCGAGAACAGTTTCAGCGTGTGTAAAGCAAATGTGTTTCTCAGGGGTACGATTGTAGTAATAGTATTTTACATGGAATTAAATAATATTCAGTGCCTAACGCGTGCAAAGGTGTTTCCTACCGAGATACGTTGTCAGCGGTAACACACACAGCGATATCATTTTGTACCCAAGTGATTGCATCAGCTCCTAGTGGAATGCTGTCCGACTCCACCGGTTCGATACCACCAGCATCTTCGTGAACCTGAAATTTCGAAGACTGGGTTATTGACAAGTTGTCACAGCAGAATCTGCTAAAAGCTTCAAGAATATGCCATAAATTACCGGCAAACCCTGCGTATCCGGCCTTTCGAGACGTCGAGATTGGTTCTGTTCTGCTGATATCTGCGAACCGAATTCAGAAAGCGGTGAAGCATGAATTTCCGACCGGCCTTCTCAGAAAACGCAGCCTTAATTAGGAAAACAAAAGGAATCCCATCAGATCATCTGCCTCTAACAAGAACTTACCGTGCCAAAGAACGGACAGATTTGCAAACAAAGGCTGCGTTCATACTTTGCGGCAGCGTGCACCATCGTTCCAAGCGTCCGCCAGCGTCAGCGACTAGAAAAGTGTAGGCAGCGTCCACCAGCGACCAGTCTCGAGGACTAGAGAATTACGGGAAAGTATAGGTATCGAGTCTACCAGCGTCCACCAGCGACCAGCCAGACTGCTGGTAGAGAGTATTGGGCAATAGGATGATGGCAGCTGTTTGCTCCCCTCCTGTGGAGAAACGCTCTCTACTTCCGGACGCTGCCAGTCGCTGATAGACGCTGGCAGACGCTAGATCGATATCTATACTTTCCTAGTCGCTGACGCTGCCGGACGCTCGGAACGCTGGTGGACGCTATTGGTCGCTGGTGGACGCTGCCGCAAAATATGAATGCAGCCTCACAAGGCAGCGATATTAATAGCGCCTAGCGAGATTTATTCCGAAATGTGCTTTCCCTACTTCATTCACATCAGCGATTAGCGCAAATTTTTCCAGCCTTCCTGATTTTGCATGAGAGGAGCACTAGAAATTCTATGAGAAACCCCATGCAACTCAAATATCTAAAGAAGAATCACGATGTTTTTTTGGGAGGGCCATTTTGTGTAGAGGAAGAGAAAAACTGGGCGGCGGCGCGCACACGGGCGCGGCAATCGATTTCGCATTGATGACGCGGCGATGGACAGGACTATGTGTGGCGCTTCTATCGCTGCACTCCAATCGATTAGCTCACCAGGCCTGCACTACCGCGTGTTTCTCGTATGACGGTGCGCCCGGTGCTGTATGGGAGAATTTCTTGATTAAGCCAAAACGAGGAGGACAATTCTATAAAACTTACCACATCGCGACCAATGGCCTCCTCTTGGCGTGGGTGCGAAGAGGGCTCCCGCTTCGGAGCATGTGTTGTTTGAGTACCAACCGGAGGCTCCATTAACAAGTTGAGCGGTGCTGAGATACTGCAAAATAGTAATTGGAAAGGTTAAGTGAGGTTGGAGCATTATGAGACCATCCAGTCTGTTAGTCCCAGGAACGGTCTCATGAATGTATAGTCATTACAGAAAAGAAAATAAATTAAAGAAATGACAAAAGAGCTCTCGGCAGACAACATGGCAGGTGCACAACAACAGTCCCATACCATACAAGGAATAATGAATGGAAAGATAAGTATTCGCGCTGTCTTTCTACGCGCACTCCATGATTACTCGTCCTCATGATGTGCAATACTTATTGAGAGGGAATTTTCCTTTTGTGAGGAGCTCCTCTCTAAACGCGAAAAAGTGGTTATTAGCCAAGAAATAAATGTGTAAGTTCAATGAATTTGAGCAATTGTGATCTACAAGCGCGCGAGCAACTCACCGAAATTTAACCGCTCGTTGTACATTAGGCTGAGTTGTCCTGGACATCGTCATTACTGCATTGAAAACCTTCCTAAATTTTAGAGGCTCAAAGAAAATAGTAATCAATGAGTAGCGGCTCACCACGAGAGTGTATGAAGTGCTGGTACTATGAGATTTTCTGTTCTATGGCCTAGAACCTACTGCTACACCTTGTCGCCAAAACCTACACCGGGAAAAAGACTGGACGAGTTTTACGGGCTCAAGTTGTCCACTTCGTTGTGGGACCACGCGTCCCTTTAACCTCATTTGGATTAGGATACTTCAATAAGATCGTCCGATATTATCGCTTTTGTGCGTAATCATAACTAATAGTTCGACATCAGGAAACATATGGAACCTGAGGTGCAACCGGAAACTTGAGCACACCAACTACATCTACTGTTTTTTGGGGATCAGATCCCGTCAGGTGCCACCATTTTTAGAAGTTCTGCCACCCAGCGTTGGATTTCAGCGCAGTAAGATACCTACAACCTATTCCGGTATTTGTGTGTGACAACCGCAGTTATAGAGCATGTTTGTCAGATGTCCGGCAGCGCGAAATTTTTCGCTTTGACAGTGTGTTACTGGAGACACTTTTGACTCGCTCAGTTTTAGAGGGCTCTCGAGAGAAAGAACTGTTTAGTTCAGGAGAACAACAACAAATCTCTGTTAGATCTAGATTCATACTGCAATTCTTCACAAGCTACAATGGTAAACGAATTCTAGCAAACATACAACCACAATTTTTGAATGCAGCTGGAATTGAGAAGAGTGCTGCTGCCTGGAAACTTGAATTAACTCCCTCAGGATCACTGGCAGATGTTTATGCTTCGAATCAACCGCAGTATAGTACACTGTCGCCTAAACCTACACCCGGAAAAAAGGCCGGACGAGTTTTACGGCTGTATAATCGTCGTTCGGTTGTGGGACCACGTGTCCCTTCACCTTCATTGTGAATTTAGGATCTCAATAAGAAGCGGTATTTCTGCCACGAAGATGTATCGCTTTTAGTGCGTAATTATCAACCCTACTATATGTAATTCGCATTTGTCTGTTTTGTTTGTTTGTTTGTGATTTGTAAGTTTGGTCTTGCTCCGAAATTCGGTTTCACCTGAGAACGACTTGAGAGGTCCCAGTCCAAGTTGGGGATAGGTAGGGCAGGAAAATAAAAAAGACACATTTGACCCGATGAAGCCCCGCCCACGGTGGGGGGGGGCGCTCGCAGAATGTTTGGGGTTCCGCAGAAAAATGTTCACAATTTGCTTCCGGAGCATCCTAAAGATGGGAAAAAAGGGACTAAGTTTAGTCAGGAGTCGCCAGACTAACTGTGGCAGGTACACCCTAAATGGGCGGGGCGTACTCAAGGTGGGCGGTGCTTCTCGCAAAATTCAGTAACCCGGTTCGCGAGAGTGTTTGGAAGTCGCAAAAAACTCAGTGTAGAATGTAAATATCCGGCGAATACAGGGCACGCTCAAAGTGTGTTGAGACCCCCAGTGGGCGGAGCTTGCCCTGAATCGCAGGATACTCATTTTTTTAAGTTTATAGCTCGGTTGCAGAGCATTGCAAAGACCGGAAAAACGTGCATCAAGGTCGGCAAAGGGTCGCCGGTGAGGACTTGTGGGGCACAAACACTGTGGGCGGGGCCTTCTCCCGTTTGTGCGGAGTCAGACGAAAAATCTGTAAAATAGTTTCAGAACACTCCAGACACAGAAAAAAGTGGATTAATGTCAGCAGAGGGTCGCCGATTGAGAAATGTGTGGTATACATATTGTAGGCGGGGCCTGCCTGTCGAGGTAGGCGGAGCCAGAAGAAAATTCTCTGAAACTGTCCCAGAGCACTTCAGAGACCGGAAAAAACGTGGATTATGGTCAGCAGATGGTCGCCGGTGAGGGTTGTTGGGCACGAAAGTTGGGGGCGAGGTCTGCTGTGAGGTGGGCGGAGTCAGACGAAGAATCTGTAAAATAGCTCAAGAGTACTTCAGACACCGGAAAAAGTGGAGTACAGAACAAAAGGCGGAGCGGCCTTTTTTATCGAAGGAGGCCGCGACGGAGTCGAAGCCGGCCGGGCGAACTGGTTGTTAATAATTGTGAGATCTGCTTTCGATTATAGAATTACACTGAACCTGGGTGCAAGCTCGGAAACTTCAGCACACCACAGCATCTGCTTTTTAGGGACTACATCCCACCAGGTGCATTTTTAGAAGTTCTGCCACTCAGCATTGAATTTCAGCGCAGAAAGCTATCTACAACTTACCTCCGGTATTCTGTGCACACAACCGCTGTTATGAGAGTTGTTTGTTAAAGATTATTCTTGATGCTACGATGTTTGAAGCGCGGCGAAATTTCCGTTTGACATGTGTGTTTGGATACACGGCATTATTGAAATTGTGCGGAAAACTCAAGAAATTTCTTTGCTGAAAATCAGTCTATAGATGTTAATCGATGTCCTGATCACGAATATGACATTCTTTCTTGGGGCTGCCAGACAATTTTTCTCGCGCAATTTTGAATGCAAATTTAATACGGGGTTAAGCTGACATCCTGACCGACGAGCATGGCATTTAATTTTTGTACGCTGGCGCCTATGTAGGCGCGAGATTAGGGCGCCTTACACCTTTTCTTCCCAAAATTCTTTAAAAAACTTGTAATTGGGTTGTTTGATGCCCGATCATGAGTATGCATTTATTTCTCCATATCAGCGCTATTTAGCGTTCTGGTGAGGCTGAACGTGGGAAAGGGAGTAATTCCCCTTCAGGCCAGGCTCCTTCCTAGCAAAGCGTAGATAACTATAGTGTCCTGTTAGCGCCGCCGAAAAGAATGAATGTCATATCCGTAAACAGGATCACCCCATATATATAATTCGCTTTGTCTGTTTGTTTGTTAGTTTTGTTTGTTTGTAAGTTTGTTTGTTTGTTTGTTTGTAAGTTTGTCTGTCCGGAAATTCGGTTCGCTGAAAGACGATTGAGAGACGGTCGCGGTCAAGGTGGGATGGGAGGGCGTGGGCACGAAATAAAAAGCACAAACTTGTACCTAGAGGGATGCATCTGCCACACAGTGGAGCGAAATTTATAGGGTTCCGCACAAAAATGTTTATAATTCACTTCCGGGGCAGCCTAAAGATGGGGGGGAAAAAAGGGAATAAGGTTAGTAAGGAGTCGCCAGACTAACTGTGGCAGGTACACCCTAAATGGGCGGGGCGTACTCAAGGTGGGCGGTGCTTCTCGCAAAATTCAGTAACCCGGTTCGCGAGAGTGTTTGGAAGTCGCAAAAAACTCAGTGTTAGAATGTAAATATCTGGCGAATATAGGGCACGCTCAAAGCGTGTTGAGACCCGCCCACAGTGGGCGGGGCTTGCCCTAAATCGCAGGGTATTCATTTTAAATGTTTGTAGCTCGGTTCCAGAACACTCCAAATACCGGAAAAAAGTGGATTAAGTTCAGCAGAGGGTCGTCGGTTAAGATTGTAGGGCAAAAAATTGTGGGCGGAGCCTGCTCCGAGGTGGGCGGAGCCAGACAAAAAAGGTCTGTAAAACGGTTCCAGAATACTCCAGACACCGGAAAAAAGTGGATTAAGGTCAGCAGAGGGTCGTCGGTGAGGATTGTGGGGCAAAAACATTGTGGGCGGAGCCTGCTCCGAGGTGGGCGGAGTCAGACAAAAGATCTGCAAAACGGGCCCAGAGCACTTCAAAGACCGGAAAAAAATGGGAGTACAGAACAAAAGAGGCGGATATCGCATTGATCTAGGCAATATGTGAAAGAAGCACGGCGCCGGCGCCAGCGGGCCGTATCAGAGGGGAGCACGCCGAGCGTTCAGCGGCGAGCGCGCACTGGTGCAAATAACCCCGCTACAAAGAGTTTTATCGAGTTTTTGAGTAGTTAGGCGTGCCTTTGGCGGGCACGGCGCCAGGCGGCCTTGGCTCAAGTGGATGTGATATTCGTGTTCAGAGGGTCAAACTACCCCTAGCGACAAGTTTTCAGTAAATTTGGTGATCGAATATTTTGACGCGGGCGCCAGGCAGTTTCGGGTGAAGCGGGTGATATTCGTGTTCAGGAGGTCGACGTACCCCTACGAGCCAATTTTCAGCCAAATCTGCCCTGGTAGAAAAAAGTCGGTAAAAAATCGGCCTGATTCCAGCAGACTGGGGCAATAGTGCCAAAAACCGCTCTTATTGAAGTATCCTAATTCAAATGAAGTTAAAGGGACGCGTGGTCCCACAACGAAGTGGACGACTTGCGCCCGTAAAACTCGTCCGGCATTTTTTCCGGGTGTAGGTTTAGGCGACAGTCTGCTGCCTAGGCATGCTGGAATCTTACGGAACGGACATGTTGGCATTAAGGATTCAAGGAGTTATTGGAGGATTAGAGAGATTCCCTCAAAGCGCGGAACTTGAAACAGAAACAATTATGCCTTTCTAAATTTTGTTTCAATAGGGTTGTGAACGTTTCAGAACTAAGATTAGTTACACCTGCCGGGCTGAAGCCGTTACATTCGCTTTTGCCTCGAGAAGGTGTCTCCAAGCAATGTATTACACACCATTCAAATTCGACATGACGCGCTGTGACGTGCTGTAACGCGCTGCACTTGCAACAGCACCTCAATACCCTGAACGCCAACGCGGCCCCAGACGGGATTCGATCGGCGCTACCCCGGCGCGGCCAACGCCGATCAATGTACGCCGGGTATGTGACAAGAGGATCGTAATTCGCCGCGCTGCTGGGCGTCGCGTGCGACGTCTCGCCTGCAAAGGACGATGGTTTCAGGTAGTAGATGGCGACAACATGCAATTAAGGACCGAAAACAGTAATGAGTGTCTACGATGACGGGGTCTACATGAAGTCCGGTGCTCCATTCGACAGGTTAAAACGAGTTATGAAAACGCCGCGCCCATCGCCGCGCGTGGCGGTGCGGCAGTTTTAGAGAATTTTCGTCTGGCTCCGCCCACCTCGGGCTGGCCCCGCCCACAATATGTATACCCCACATTTCTCAATCGGCGACCCTCTGCTGACCTTAATCCACTTTTTTCCCGTGTCTGGAGTGCTCTGAAACTATTTTACAGATTTTTCGTCTGAATCCGCCCAAACCGCTAC